>JACJUM010002477.1:1270230-1332663 GCA_020976665.1 Heortia vitessoides | reverse complement strand
TGTCTGTCTGTCTGTCTGTCTGTCTGTCTGTCTGTCTGTCTGTCTGTTACGCTTTCCCGGTTAAACCTCTCAACCGATTTTGATGAAATCTGGCATAGACAATCTTTAGACCTTGAGAAAGGACATAGGCTATTTTTGAACTCGAAATAAGGGTTGTCAGGGGTTGCAAGGGGGGATGAAAAGTTGTTTGCATGGATCGCTATTTTTAGAGCTAGAAACTTAAAACTTATTTTTCAGGCCATTGATTCGATATAAATAAACGTGACATTCAAAGTTTATATAATTTGAAGTAAATAGGTATGGTACCCAAAAAACTATTCCACGCGGACGAAGTCGCGGGCACAGCTAGTAGTTTATATCTTAGTTTTTTAGTTGCATATATTTTAACTAACAGTGCCCCGCGGTTTACCCATTAAGTTGTAGAACAAACCTAGTGTCATTTATGGTCCGCTGTTATCGTGATGTTCTATAATCTATTACTTTCCTCCTTTACTAAGTGCGTAATATAATACTAATTTTTTCTAATCTACTATACCCTATTAGGCCTTGCGTTAATATATTAGGCAGTCTGAAACACACACACACTCATATATATACAGTAAAATTATTAATATTTAATATTAATTTTTGAAAATAATAATCATTATAAATTATTAATAATTAATAATAAATAATTTTGAAAATCAGGAAACTTTCATACTAAATTTACACTACCCTTTTAGCGCCTTTAGGGATAATTTAAGAAAAAAAAATTCAACAAGTCTCATGATTTTCAATGAAAAATCTTCATTCTGAATTTCGTTGGATTTACTTCCAAAACAGCAAAGTTTTATTAGTATAAAAAAGGGGTATAAAGTAACGGGGCTGTAAAATTAGTACTTTACACCCCCATAGGGAAAGAATTAAAAGACTTTTACTTCTACTACGTTATAAAAGGAACCGCTGTGCAGAATTTAATTTTCTAACCCTTATAGTTAAGGCTCTGCGTTCATATGTCAGTCAGTCAGTCATCTTCTCGTTTTATTACAATACTACTTTTAGTTCACATTACAAATGTCAATTACAGTGTTTATCCGGGATAAACTTCTAAGCCGGTTATTAATAATATTGTGTATAGCTTGATTATTTTATATCTGAATTTATAATCGCAATATTTTATTTATATTATATTCTATATTATAGATATATTTTTGATTGAGACAGATATAACACATCTCTATTTGTATATTTTTAATTATATTAATATATAATACCTAGACGTTAACACAAATACGTTTTAATCAGTTTTACCCCTGCCAATTACGTCTCGCGACCCCAAAATACATGTTATGTATTCAATTACACTTGTATGTAATCGAATACATCGTCCAATTTACATATACGTCATTAACCTGCCATCGCCAATACAATTGTAAATCAGAATCACAATATTCATAACAAGTGTTAATTACGATGCAAAACTGATAATGAACGCATTAGCATCCAAATGACAGTAACAAAAGGTGGGGATGAGGTTAACGTGTGTGTTTGGCAGAGGTATTGAGAATTGTCTGTTCGCCAAATTAGGGTGCGAGCTTTAAGGAGAATAAAAGTTTCTATCAACATCCCTACTGATATTATAAATGCGATAGTAACTCTGTCTGTCTATATGTAACGCTTTCCCGCTTAAACCTCTCAACCGACTTTGATGGTATTTGCCACAGACAATCTTTAGACCCTGGAAAAGGATATAGGTTGTTTTTTAATTCGAAATAAGGGTTGTAAGGGGTCGAAAAAGGGGATGAAACTTGAAACTTATTTTCAAGCCATTGATTTGATATAAATGAACATGACATGACATTCAAAGTTTATATAAGTTAAGGTAAAGAGGTGTGGTACCCAAAATACAAATCCACGCGGATAAAGTCGCGGGCACAGCTAGTTTTCATATATTTATTTGTTTGATTATAAATAAAATGTTATATAAAGCAAAGTAGAATAGTACTTCCTAATACAGCAGATATCATAAGAGGCAACGAAGGTACCGGAACCTGTATTGCGGTATATCCATTCAAAATAGTGCAGCTCAAATGCACTGGGCGGGGATGTGCAGCAGCAACCCCGTCGCGAAAGTTGCACTCTGCGAAGATGATTGCCCAGCGCAGCAAATATGGGAAAAAAACCTCCTTTTTGGAGAGGCCTGGAGGAATGGCTTGTATAATGATAATGGTGAGATATCTGACTTAACAGTTTTAGTAAAAATTGCACCCTCTACATTTATTCGGGCTGTGACAACCCGTCCGTATTCTGAAGTGGCGTGATTACTCTATTTATTCTATTAAGTCGGTAATTGCCGAGTGAATGGGCGCGGGCCTGTCTCCATTAGCCGTATTGTTCCTTTGTGAGGCTGAGCGAAATTGATGCTATTTAGGAGCTTGTGTATTATGCGAGCTTAGACCTCTGTTAGGATTAGTTGATACGCAAGCAAGTAATAACTATTGATTTATATATTTTTTGAAACATATACATAAACGGTTGTTATGTCACGTCACATTTCGAATGGTCAAAAATTTAATTGGCGTATGGGACATATTGGTAAAAATTGTTATATTTATTTTTTTCTAACTTTTGTGAATAGTTTCAAGTATAGAAGATTGCATGTCCTTAATATTTGTTGAAAACAACTTTAACGTAATTAAATTAAAGCGTTAAAAATAATAAAGTAAAATCTAAATAAATGTTTTTATTTTCTTTTTTGTTCTTCCTGAAAACCTGTACATTTTCCTTTACGATAATTGAACTTATGACTGTCGATTTATCATTACGTGGTATTTGAAAAAAAGAAAGTTATTAATACTTTATGCTACTTTAATATCACATCAGTCGTAGTACGTCCACCGCTGACATGGACCTCCACAAAAAAGGAAGATTGCCCATAATACGGTGCAACAGTACAGTTTTGCGACAGAAATTTTGCTGCCCATCTCCGCCCGGTAGTATTTAAGCTACGCTATTTCGTTTACACCCCAACCTTTGACCTCACTATCAACTCTTACGACACTTGGTACAGAGAGAGGTACTATTGAAATGTGCCGGTACCCCACAAGTTCATTACTAGACCTAACCGACTTTATGTGAGCTGTTCATTTTATATTAATAAACATTCAACAAGATGCTTGTTTCGTAGAAAATTATAGCACATTAATTAAAAGTGAATTCGTATCTTTCATATTAAATAGACAATGCACATTTAAAATTTGTCAAAAATTACAGAAAATAAAAAATACTTTAAATCATATTTTCACCCTTATTTAGTTCTTAATCCCCTGAGGAAAGGATTAAAACCGTTGAACGCAAACAACAGACATCCGCCCCGATCCTGTGAAATTTAGCAATAAACAACGTTAATATAGCAAAATAAAAACTCCAATGTCATCATTACCGGTGAAAATAGATATAAAAACGACAAACAATTCCCACGCCATTCAATTGAATCAATCAATAAAAACATAAAATAGTTTGACGTTTAATGACAGAGCTGGCAATAGATAGAAAATGTTAGAAAAAAAACTATATTTACGAGTTCGAGCCCGTCGCAAAAAGGCGGAATTGGGGAAACGAGAAAAAAAGCTGTAACCGCAAAATCGAAAATTATACCGTGCTCTTTTGTGTTCTGTGTTCGATAGTTTACATGCAGTACAATTACATTATTTATGATACGTATCCATAATACAATACACATTACAGAACTACTATTTAGAAAACCGTTCAAAAATTGTATTGTATGCATTATTACCGAATATTAGGTTACATATGAAATTAGCTTTTTACCGTACTGACCACTTTGATCTGAAATATCTCCTCTATGGTTAAGAAGTAAAGGGATCTTTAGACAACGGATTTTTAGTCAAGGATTATTAATGAACAACCTACGAGATGGCAAAAGTTTATAGATCTACATACTTTAAGTGATTAAATATATTGTACAAAAAAAATACTTCATACTTCTCCCATACAAAATGTCAATTCTATGTGTAAGTTCCAAAAATGTTTATAAATAATAATAATAATATATAACTAAATCATTGAGCTGAATCCGAAAAAAAACTCGCTAAAAGCAAGTGATTCAACGACATACAATTTAAAAGACTTTTAACTCCAAGACTCAGAACAAATACATGTAAATATTTGCACTGCGTGGGCATCAAACTACTGAATGTGCCATAGAGACCGTCTATTTTGTGCGCTCAGTTTTCTTAATATAAGTAAAGTTATTTATATAAGTAAAGAGTATTGGGAGTATTAAAAAAAAATACCTACCGCTATACCAGTTGTCGTAAGAGTCCCAGAAATACAGATACCAGAAACCTATATGCATGGGTTAATATGTCAGGATATTAATGATTAGTAGAATCTCAACCTCCTTCGACAGAATATTCAATAAATTAGTAATAATATTTTTAATTAAACAAAAACTAATTTCAATACTAAAACAGTTTCAGAAAATAGCTACAATGCATTATACGTGCCTATTAAGTTTAAGGTTTGCCTTCGACTGTCCTGGGATTCTATGATCAGATTAAAACGTTTAACGTCAATGTGACCATCTTGGGGTTATAATTGTTAGTATAAAAAAATAATTTTCAAAATAGCTTTACATTTCTCGCAGATATAAAAAGAGGCGAACTAATAGCCTTCTCCTTTTTGAAGTTTGTTGAATAAAAAAAAACACTCCACATCTAACAAATATATTTATAATTTGTAAGATCCATGTAAACTAAGCACACAACGGTCGTGATAGACCCTTCACCCGACGTATGATTATTAAAAAAGGGAGTAAAAAAACCGAATTCGTTTATTTCGAATCCGTTTGACCCTACGGTTGTGCGCGGTAAAGCGTGTTTTATTGTGACAGTGGGACTGTTAGTTTGTCCGTTTTTATATTTGGGGTTTAAGATATCCCGACTTACATAATGTTTGTCATCTTCATATCAGCCGCAAGAGGTCTGCTGTCCACGATTTCCAACAGGACCGATTGTATGCGGCCTGTGTGTCCAGCGCGACCCGAGAGTTAGATCATCTGACCAACTTGTGGGTGGACGTCCTACGGTACGCTTGCCGGTACGTGGTTTAAGCGACTTATCACGGAGTCAGGTCAATGTATGAGATGTTGTGTGAAATTATTTATTTAATAAGTGCAGCTGTTGGTTTATTTATACTTTATATATTATGTATATGAAGCTGCATGTTCCAATCTCGTATGAAGCCTGAGATAAGTTTATTTTTTGTAGTATGTACTATTTTAAATCGGTAACTTAAAGAGATTGGGAGTCGTTAATCGTTTGACAGTTGGTGAGATTGCGTGATTTTATTATTTAAAATGTTGTCTGTCTGTCAGAGTATACATTCAGTTTCACTTTGATTCTATGTTATAACCCAATGTGTTTTCATCATCACTGATGCACAATAGATAGCCCTTACGAAGTTCATTACACAGCTAGAAATCTAAATTTATATATATATAAAAGGAGAAAATGACTGAGTGACATATTAACGCAGTTCCTAAACGATACAAGTTGTAATCTTAAAATTTTGCTCAAGGGTTCCTTTTACAACGTAGAAAAGCATTAAGAAAGGATTTTTGAAAATTAATTCCCTATATGTGTATAGCTGGGGTGCAGAGTTAGTCTGAAACTTTGCTCTTTTTTAACTAAATCGAATGAAATTCAGAATGAAAATTAATTGAAGTCATGAAACACACATAAAATATTTTTTCAAATATCATCTCGTAAGGGGCTAAAAATAGGATGAAAGTTGTACAACTTAACGCTGGCTAAACCGCATAGCGCTACTAGTAAAAAATAAATGCACCATCAAGGATTAATAATACTTAAGTGTATAAACTCCGAGCGTCAAAATTTAAAACAAAAAGCACGTGCATTATTTCACAATGTTGACAAATAAATGGAGGAAGCTAAAGTGGAACAAGTGCGGAGCGGTTAATCTGAGCAATGATAAATGACCATCGCTCTACGGCCATATACAGGGTGCTCCAGGTTTATGTATTTTCAAATTCAAGGTCCACTGCTGGAAGTAGGCCCTCTCCAACAGAGGAGAAATTTTGTCCCAAATTGCCAAGCCGGGCAAGCGTGTTAGTAGACATTGCATTGCGCATATTTTGCGATGGGAATACTAAGTACTGTCCATCCACGCCTTGTGTATTTAAGCTACACTTTTTCGCATGGATATACCATTGCCTATCGGTTCTGGTACCTTAGTCGCCTCTTCTAACACCTGCTTTAGAAGTAGGTACTACTCTACTCTGCCGGCACCTACTTATGCCTTATAAAATTTAGAATTTACTAGATATAGACCTTACATAAAGGTCCTCTACGTTGGTTTCTGTCTCTCACATATTTCTACCCTCAAACAGCAGTGCTTGCATTGTTATGATATGGTCTGAAGAGTGAGAAGTGAAATTACTGGGTAATGGGACATAAAATCTTAAGTCACAAGGTTCGCGACTTCCCAGTCTGTCTTTGTGATTATATGCCTATAGGCTCTAACTGCGGTGACGCTCAGGGGAACTGTATTTTTGTTTGATGACTTAATCTAATGAAGAAAAAAATGCTAATGAACTTAGGTGAAGGTCCAGTCAACAGAAGAATCACAAATATAATATTTATATATATACATAACTTAACACTGAGAAACATGACAAATGTCGACAGAAGCTTAAATTTTATATATTTGTATATGTATGTATATATAAATATTTTCGTCAGCCTGTACATAAAACGGGCGTGACTTCGCGACCGGCGCACAGATTACGTGCGTAGAGCTGCATAATAGTGAGCATCGATTATATGAAACAATTATATACGATGCATTCGGATAGTCTGAGGGTCGATGACCGTTGTATTAGGGATAATGGTGTTTTGATGACTACAAAGATGTATCGGACATAATTTGTATTCTGATTTATTGAAGTGCTTTCAAATATTTTCATATAAAAGTTACAAATATGATGTCAGTCTAGTTCGCATGTTAAATTTCGAGCCAATTTTATTAGAATCACGAACTACTTCACTTGTGAAGCCTCAATCGCATTCATCTGGTATCCTTGTTATTCCAAGAATAATTCTATGTGATTAACCTAAAGCAAAAAGATGTCCCCATTCGATTTAGAGAAATAAAAATCCAGATGTATCTAACGGTACATGTTTTAGGGATAAGAATATAGTTTAAAAATACTTAAATACTTCAAATCAAAAAGATAAAAATATATATTTATAATCTAGTAAAAGTAATGATAAAAAATCTATAGTAGTAGTATTCTAAAAAAATCGCGAGTTTATAGGTCTACGAAAAATAGTGCACAATACACCAACGGTATTTAATTTTTTACTATAAGTAAACTAATATCCAAGTCATGTAATGTGTTATGCCAGACTATTTATGTTCCCTGTTCCAAATTTATCTAGATTTTTTCGGCCTTTCTAGCTTAAAATAGTAACAAATGTACTTAAGACTCACAAACTTTCACGTTTGAAACATTATATAAGTTTATACATCAATAATCATATATATGTTAAAATAGTTTGTTTTTGGCAAAATAAGCTGACATGTACTGGCAGAGTAGAATAACACCTACTTTCATCATCATCATCATATCAGCCATTAGATATTCACTGCTGGACATAGGACTATCCAAGAAAGGGCAAACTTTGCCCATAATTGACGCACTGGACAATCGTGTTGGCAATCGCAGAGCGTAGCTTTTGCATTCGGGATGCTGCTGCCCGTCCCCGCCCTGTGTATTTGAGCTACACTATTTTGGATGGATATACTACCATCTGTCAGTTCCGTTACCTCAGTAGGCTCTTTACACTTGGAACTTGGGGAGGTATGTATTTATTCGTTCTTTCTTGGGATGTGGGGGGGGGGGAGCTATGTCCTAGAGATTTATTAGGGCTTATAAAATGCCCGTAAAGTTATATAGTATACCTTGGTCTTATTAAATAGGTCGATATCCAACATATTAATAATGATGATTAAATTCATAATAATAATAGACGAGTGCTTGCACATTTTACTTACAAACACATCTTGATACTACACTTATGTATATATTATATACTATTATCATATCTGTTGGCAATTTCAGAGCGTAGTTTTCAAGATGGGGATGCTGCTGTCCAACTTCGCCCCGTACTATTGAGCCGATATACCGCCATCTGCCGGTTCTGGTATCACAGTCGCTTCTTTCAATACCTGGTACAGGAAGGAGTACTATTCTACTCTATCTATATTTATTCAATATCTGTAGCACATTAGCACAAATGTAGGCAGAGAGGAAATACAAAGTAACTGGGTAACTTTACTTATCGTTCTCCTGTTAAAAGTGTTCCTTTACATTCCTTGTGTAATCTGACAGTGAATTTGAAATAAGACCGCAGATGGAATACGTACCGGAATCTGTGTAGACTAGACTTCAATCGAGCGCACCTTATGCCGATAAGTACGACTCGCTGTGCGGTACTGTATGCAAAAACTTTATGTGAATAGAGTCATGATACTTGCTGGTTTGAAAGAGTTGCTGGGGTACCCCCCGCCCACCCCCAGTATCGTAAGTGGCAGCTGAGGTTTTGAAACCGACAGATGGCGTTATATCTACTTGAAAATGCGTAGCTCACATGCAAAATGCGAATCTTCGCCCTGCGATAACCACCACCACAACGCTTGCCCAGCGCGGCACTCATGGGCAATTCCTTACCTTCTTGAGGAAGCCTATATTCAGGAATGAAGCCTTTGCGGCTGCTTTGATAAAGAGTACTGGCACAACTGTAAAATGGCCAAAGTTGAAAAATAAAAAGTAATCGCGGGTCGTAAGGTATATTGTTGTTATTTGATTTATGTTGAGTTACGTCGTTATTCTTATAATTGCTATAATTTGAAAGCTACTTAATAATTAATATGATTATTTACAGAGTTCTCCCGCTGCTGACCTTTAAATTTCGGAAACTCTTTAACTTCTTCAACCATCACCAAATCCAAAAATAACTGTCGGATTTTTTCTTAATTCAGCAAACTTAATTCTCCTGCTGTCGCTACAGAATCTCTGCGAGCGGCTTGCTTACCAGTATATTTGCACGCAGCTTAGCCTCCGCTGTTTGCCTTTGGGCATGCGCCTGTTTCCGGCCTGGTAAGGAGATTAGTCGGTCAATTAGACCAGGCACTGACTGAGGTCTTAAACTATGGACTTAGTGCGAGCCTCCCGTGCCGTGCGCATTCGGTATCAAATGGTATTTGAAGAGGCAATGGTAAGCTGGGGTAATGATCACGGAGTAACTTCAGCTGTGATTTGCATTGATTTAACTGTTTTAATTGATTATGATAGAACTAGAATCCGTATTCATTTGTGCCAGGAGGGAATTGTATAATATATGTTATTATATCGACGAATGATTCAATGGCAGATTGATGTTTAGAATAAAAACCTGAAATCAATTTTCTGCATCATAAATTAAAAAATCTTAAAATGAAAGGATATTATTGAAGAGTCGATATAAGTGAACCTTTAATGTCATATCTTTCTATTTTCAATTAAGATAAATGATAATTGTTGTAATATTGTAATACGCGTGATGAAATTAAACATTTATTTGTGGTTTCTTTTAAAAATGTTTTTATAATTATATGTTTTATCTAAGATTTCATAATTTTAAAATACAGAATTCAATCTATACGTCAATCCGCTATTGAATCACGCATCGCTCTCTGAAGCGCTGCTTTCAATTAAGGCTGTTTAATTTTAAAATAATCAAATACCATTTCATTATATATATATCTTAACCTACTATGTCTTTGTTTTCGACAATTTTTTTTATATTAACAAATGCGCGTAGCCAAAGATACACACAGGAATATATAAATAAAATATACATACCTTTCAAGACTTTCAAAATTTGAGATCAATTCGTTATAAAATAAAGTCCTAACTCACATCTGTCCTAATAACTAAAAATACACTGCGACCAAACAATTTTCAGTAATGTGTGAAATTATTTGTGCGGAAAGTTAAGATATTCTTTTTAATAATATTTTGTGAAAATTAACCTTGTTAATGCATGGTGGTCAAGATATTTGTTTAGAAAGCTGGTTTGATTATGTATACTAGATCAAAATATCGATTGCAGCCATTCTTCTTATTTAATTCAATTTGTCCTAATATATTCCAAGTATCCAATATTTTGTTTTTATATAAACTTGAAGGGATATTAAATGCGGTTATATATTACCAAGACGTTTTTATATTAGCAGTAGTATAAAACTATAAAATATAAAGCACTTACAGGAATCAAAACACTAAACGTGTAGGTATATGATCATTAGGATCATGTGTAAAAATTTAAGAGACATTTTTATTATCAATATTATATCTCCATTACTAAAAATACAAAGCAAATTAATAATCAAAACCAATCAAAAGCACAGAATTAATTCTCTCCACTCCACTTCGTAATACAAGCACCCATGTTTGCTCACAGATGGAGCCACGGGCGAGAGGATTAGACCAGACTCGAACCGTGTTGACTCAACTAATGCACGCCATCTAGCCGTCGGCTCGGTAAACATCATGGCCGCTGTATGATCTGTTTTTGTCTGAGAGATTATGTTGTGTGCGATATTACTGTACGTATGTTATTTTTACTTCATAAATAACGATAGATAGCACTGCTTGACCACAATACACAATTAGCACCTTGATTTTTTTTAATAAGTCGAAGTCAGCAGATAATCATATTCATTCCATTTGATGGTAAACGTGTCTTCACCAGAATACCACTGGCTTGTCGCCAACTTTATGAACTGAAGATATTATGTTACAATGCCCATACGGAGGGGGGGGGGGGTACATGATCTGTGGTCTACCTCTACTAAAGGATTATGTATGGAAATTAGAATATAAAAATTTTAATTTTGAATTTGTTGGAGTAGTACTTATGTGTATGTACGTCACACATTCTGCCATTACATCTGTCACTCTAAAGAACGATAGCAGTAAGTAACTGGTTTGTCGAATTAAAATGTAAGCAAAAGATATACAACATTTGAATTTCGTTGAAAAGTAATTGTAACATGAATACTGAAGGCATAAATAAAAGAAGAAATTATTAGTCCGACGAGAAGTCAGGTAATTCAATAAAGTGAATATTCTTTTACAGGTTTAAAAAAGTTAATTAATAATAGCACTACTTTATTAAAGGATTTAAAACGCGGTTTACTTAACTTTTAATCTTTTTTGTTATACGTTTCGTTAATCTTGCTGTAACCGTTCTTAAAAATAACAAAAGATGTTATGTCAGTAGTTGAAAGTTATAATTATTACCTAATAGTGAATAATTATAAATATTGCTAATATCCTCCTTATTAGGCATATCATTCATCCAGATATAGACCAATAATAAATATTAATAGAAAAAAAATTTGTCCTTGTCTTGAATCGAACCCACAACCTTGTGACCTACAAGATAGAAACACTACCATCTTCGCCAAATAAATATATATCTTACTTGTATACTAAACGTGAAAACCTATAGAACACCATCAAATATGTTACAAGTAAATTGTGTTACGGATGATTTATAAGATATAGCACTTAGGGGGCAAGATACAAGTCATCCGATATAATGTCCTAAGACACAATTTTTTTCCGCCATATTGCGTGGATTCGAAATGTTTTATGGTGTATTTAATGGCCGTGTGGATGTTTTGGACATAGTAATTGTATTGGGTTTTTGTGGGAAAAAGACGTAGAAATTTATTGTGATGCCCTGAAATGTGGATTGTTCCGATATATACATATATATTTGTTCCGATATATACATATGCATGTAGTATTATATAAATACGAAGATCATAGAGACGAATATGGCCCTAGTGTTTTTTTTCTAATGTTTTTTAGTGATAGGAAATTATTATTTGTCTATTTTTTTTTTAATTGTTGAGTCATCATTTTCATTATCATACCAGCTATTGGACGTCTACTGCTGGTCATAGGCCTCTCCAAGAAAAGAGGGTTTTGCCCATAATTGCCTCGCTAGGCAAGCGTATAAGTAATCGCAGAGCGTAGCTATTGCGACGGGGATGCCGCTGCCCATCCCTACCCTGTGCATTTGAGCTGCGTTGTTTTGGATGGATATACCGCCACCTGTCGGTTCTATTTGCTGTGAGATACCGGCAGAGTAGAATATGTTCCCTCTGTACCAGGTGAAAGGTGACTAAGGCAGCAAAAGCGACAGATCCATTCCATCCATTCGACATCCAAAGTACATCCATTCGAAACAGTGTAGTTTAAACACACATGGCGGGGATGGGCAGCAGCGTCCCTACTCGAAAGCCGCGCTTTTAGATTATGGGCAATATTTTCCCATTATTGAGGAGGCCTATATCCAGTTGTTGAGTTCTAATGGCTGGTATTCTATTGTCTGACATCCGTACCAAAAGTGCTTATAGCACTTATAACGGAGTCAGGTCAATAATAATAATAATATTTATTTTTTCTCCTTCACACTTAAGAACTAATTTACAATAACTTTACATATATTGAAGCAACTGAATCAAGCTACAATGTTTAAGATGTTGTGAGAATTTTACAAGGTTCTCAGATTCTTATATATCAACCGTAACACATTGTTTTAACATTGTTTATAGCTCTTAAGTACTGACTCCAGTTACACTTAAATAAAAAAAATGTGTAAATTTATTATTATTAAAAGTAGAGTAGAGTTAAATATGACTTTAGTAAAAAATTCAAAACGTGCCATCGGTAGAAGTTAAGAAGTCAGTACTTACTAACATAAATCACATTAATTTTAAAGTCATGATCTTATCAATAACCGTCACTAATCTACCATTTGTTAACATAACAAAAGATATTTTATGAGAAAACAAAAACTTACGGTCCATTACCCACTGTTTAGGAGAACAGACCTGTCGTGACCAATTATTATGACCCATTGAACATATACCTTCTAAGGGTCCAAAACTTTACTAAGTTTCATAAGATTTGAAAGAAAATACACTCTAAGACATTTTGATAGAACACAAAATCAAATCACCAAAGAATTATTTTTTGGGGTCTTTAGTAAATTTGAATTGCGTCTTATCGTAAACGATATAAGAACGTAAATCGATTCTACCGGAATTGAAAAAATCAAACTTTAAAAAAAGAGAATAAACAATAACACCTACAAAAACAGGGACAAGTGCAAACGTGTTAGTTCAAAGAGTGAGGAGACTTATAGAAAGGAAATCCTCGGCCAAAACACTGGAGTGTGACGTAAAAACAATAATTCTTCATTACGATTAAAGCTGGGGTAAATACAGTCGGTTGCACTAATCGGGGTGCAATAATATAAGACTTATTACTTATGAAAGTACTTTTGAAAAACATTTGACAAAAGTCATTTGAGAGAAGGTTTTTTATGAAATATGTAGAAACGGTATAAGAAGTTAAATCGGTTTAAAATAAAGTGTATTTTATAAGAAACTACTTTTTAGCGATATCAAAAATACGGTCTATTTAATTATCATCATACCAGCCATTGGAAATCCACTGCTCATAGACAGACATAGGCCTCTCTACGAAAAAAGGTTTTTTGCCCGTAATTACCCCGCTGGGCATGCGCGTTGGCAATCGCAGAGCGCAGCTTTCGCGACGGGGATGGTGCTGCCCATAGGATGGGCTGCCCATGCCCCAACCGCCCTCCCCCCGCTGTGCATTCAAGCTGCACTGTTTCTATACCGACATCTTTTGATTCAGTTGCTGTAGTCGCCTTTTACGACACCTGGTAGGTACCTCACGGCAATTTATTTACACGGCGGTTTATTACGGTATATTACTTTCGTATATTTTGTTCCACGTTTCGCTTACCTTGCGGTAATGGTTCTAAATATTTTTCTCTATTTTACAATGGTACATATCAAAATATCCTTGTAGTAAAAAGTAATGTTAGCTGGAAATTATTGTCACATCCACGAGAAATCTGCCGATAAACTATGTTGAAGTTTCGCAGATTTAAAAAAAAATATAATTGTTAAGTTCTTTTTTTATAAATAAATTGTAACATACGAATATCAGATAATAGAGGAATTACAATATTTTGATCATATATTTATCTTTTTATTTTATACATTCAATACAATTTCTCTACAATTTTATTAATTTTTTGTCTCAAAATAAATTTACAAACAACATTTGAACAACTAATTATTTAACAAACTTTCATATCGAAAACACATTATTTTTTAAATGATCATTTGACATTATACATGTTTTACTAAATGTTTTACTTTAAAATATTTCAACTGTAGATGTATTGTTTTTCATTAGCTTTTTTATTATTATACTGGTAGTGGTTGCAGTTCTTACCTTTTTTTTATATACGCAGGAAAAGTATTTTTTACGCAAATGTTCTAACTTGACCACAATTTCGTTTCAGTTGACCCTACTCATATTATTTTGTATCATTTATCACTTTGTGTGAAAAAATTTTTAGTTAGTGTTATATAATATATCCCAATTTGTTACTGTCTATAATATATATACCAATATCAGGTAAAAAATAAAGTATTTTATTTTTTTAACTCCACCCCTCATAAGTGCACGAGTCATCCACCGACTCACATATTGCGCGAGTTGTTTGTGAACTCGCAGGTGTCCAACTAAACAGGGGGTGGCTTATACTTTTTGTGGCCGCCAGTGTAAGCGTAAAATGGGAGCCGACTTAATAAGTGGTTATTTAGCAGATAATGCTCGAGTTCTGATTAATTTGTGCGAAGTATAGCGTTTCGTACAGTGTAAGTAGATTATGCTGATGCGGGGATCGTGTTTATTTATTAATACAATCCGTGCGTTAAATGCTACTATTGTTTATTGTTTATTTCTTATTTTATATTTTTATCTATATATATATACGCAGTAAAGCCGTAAAGCAGAGTAAAATAGTACCTCCCATTTTACCTGGTGCCTGAATAATATAATCGACTGAGGTACCGGAACCTATAGATCGTGGTACATCCGTTCAAAATTGTCTAGCTCAAATCCAAAAGGGCTGGGATGGTCATAAAGAGCGAGTCGATTATGGGCAAAAATACGAGGCCATTGCCAGCAGTGGATGTTCTAAATTATCAGTCGAGTGCTTGATGTTCTGCACACTGATACTTTAACTTGAAAATACAGCGTGTAACATAAATTTGGTTTATTCTATTACGGATTTCCAATTTTATCAAGCAGGGGTCCGGGCGGCCCGTAGCTTGTTTGGTATTGCACTTATCATATGTATGTTTTTTATATATTAACACAAGATTTTATGCATTAACTTAACTCTGAAGTAAGTCACTTCAAGCACTTGTGTTACGGACATCAGACAACATAGGAGTCAAAAATATGTAAATGTGACTTAAAATTTCTTTGGTATCGTCATACATCAGGGTCGTCTGTACTATAAATAAGGATTTAATTACATCCTGCTTAATTTCAATATCGAATCTTGTAAGAACACAGTTGTTTATAAACGTATTTATTTTATAAATACAAAGAAAACGATTTGTCTTTTGTGTAAACTATAAATATATGTAAATGTAATCACCCCAACCGCAGTAGGTACAGTGCCATACGGTCCTTGAATACAATTACCATATTTAATATAATCGCGCTAATAATCCAGCCTGCACAGGTGGCCTGCTTATTAGGGCTTTGATTTCATGATAGTGGACAATTGTTACTTTTAGAATTAATTAAAATGTGTACACTCATTGAATATAAAGAGAATTTGTTTGAGGTTATAAAGCATTTTGTAGATAACCTCAAAAATTGTTATATCACCTAACATCAACACTTTATTGCATCGGACATATTTTAGTGTGCCACACGTTTCCGTTTATGAGAAATATTAAAGTTAATCACATGATATATCATCATTACCATTATGTCGTCTATTTTTTATTTAGATTCTATTAACACTTTTTTTTAAATATGATGTTGGCAAACCCTAAGTGTAGTATCATAATTTCGTCGCTTGAGAGTAACAAATGACCTAGTGTTCATTTGTAGTACTGTCTTATTTATTTTGTACTAGTGTTTTTGTATATACTGGAAGCCTCTCAAGCCTTGATTAAAAAGTTATTAACATATTGTAGAAGCTTAGTTTTAGGCAAAGGTTTTTTAAGTTAAAGTGACGGAAAATTGAAGAAATTTTTGTAAATTCGTTTAATAATTTGTAAACATTAATCAAAAAGAAAATTTAATATACTTCAAGCTTTCCACCAAGAGTATGACTTTCACTATAAGCTAGTTTGAAGATACTTTGTTAGGTTTTAGTAATTTTGAGAAATAAGTTTTATTTAATAGAAATTTAAAAAAAATATTATCTCCTATTTTAAGAATTTATTTTAAAATATAGGTTAATAAAAGATAGATATTGCTTAGTAAAAATATTGTACGTCAACTGAAAACCAACTCAAGTCTCATATAAGTATCACTTTGAATTGATTAAACCGATAAAGTGCTCCAACATGTTGCGTGAAAAAAAGGTCGTCCAGAAAAGAAATAACCTACAATTTTCGAAGACAGTATAAATGCTTCCCCCTGCCTTATTTTCCTGAATCACGGAACGTCACGAGCGTCGTCCACACGATAGCACTCAAATTCATGACAATCATCATTTTTAACTCCACCAACTTATTGTTGCGGTTGGACAAAAATAGTATTTGGAATTTATTAGTATTAGCTTTTTATTAGAGAGATGGTTTCCCTATCTTACTACCTCTTACTTCTACTTACCAAAATTAGAATGAAAAAAATCTATTTAATCGAAAACTTCACTATATCATTAAGTAAAAAACTCAACTTATGCTATTTTATATTATGAAAATAAACTAGCATATCCAGTCAGATTGTTTGATTGTAAACGTGACCGCACTCTATATACGCTAGTGTCATCACAAAGTTATCACTAACGTGTCGCCAACCCTGTAAACTGAAGATAACATGTCATTTACCCAGTAATTAAGTATACCCAGTACTACCTCATGTCTTTTGTGTCTACATTTAGTACTGCGGTATTAGTCTATGCGCGCTAATAAATATTCTAGTCAGCATATTTAATTAAACATCTTAAAACATTCGTAATTGTAATTTGATTAAAAAAAACATATTTATATGTCCACTGAAACCTTACCAACCCTACCATTATAACTGTTCCATACATATGAATGTATATAGTAGTAGTAAAACGGTGAGGTACCGGCTAATTAGAATAATACCTCTCCCGGTACCAGGTGTCGTAAGAGGCGACTAAGGTACCAGAATCAATAGATGGCGGTATATCCATCCAAAACAGTGGAGCTTAAATGCACCAGGCCAGGGGAAAGGGCAGCAGCATCACCGGTGGAGAAAGCTGTGCTCTGCGATTGCCAACACGCTTACCCAGCGCGGTAATTACGGGCAACATTCCCCCTTTCTTGGGGAGGCCGATGTACAGCAGTGGGCTTTCAATAGCTGATGATGTTGATGATGTATAAATGGCAGCTCAAAATGATTGTATCCATACAGGCCATTTGTTTTTTATGTTTACCATAAAAATGATCATATAGTCAATATCGATTTCATGGAATGTCAGTTGTCAATGTCAAAAAACTGCATCTTGGGCGCTACATTCCTGGTTTTTTTTTTGTAGTCTAAAGACTTTAAAAAATTTCATAAAACCAGCCATGCATTACTTTCAACGTCAATTTGTGAATTTATTACTAAATAACTGTGCCTGCGTCTTTGTTTGTGTGGAATTATGACTTTGGGCAGCATATTTTCTTTCGAACTACAAACTTCCACGCAGGGCACGCAATTAACCATAATTTTTCTCCCGATTCTGCCACATTTGAAATTAATGCTCCGCTCTTTTCAGTTGTAGCATAATGTTATATAGCCAAATTTATAACTTATTATATAAGCTATCTGAAAATAAAAGTCTCGACTGAATCATATAAGTTATTTAAGAGATTAGCTAAAACAAACAGACAGACTGACAGAAAAAAATGTAAACATCCATATGCACTACATAGCCTTTTAAATGACTCACGACTTTTTGTGCAATGGTAACACTTTTTGTTCTACATCATTGCTTTAGCTAACTGCAAAGGTAAATTTGTAGACTCTTGATAGAAAAGTTGCCATATGTGGCAGACAAGCGGTCACGCCTACCGGTCAAATTTGATTTACGCGTAAATTACGTGTCATAACCTTCAAGTTCACAATACGGGTATATGAAATATTTGTTTTTGTCACAGAGTAAAAATATTGGTTCTCTATTTTTTATTAATGAATATTCTTGTTTTTTAACAAAACGTGCTAAAAGGAGCCTTCAAATAAACCTAGCAAAATCCAGAGCTGAAATAATTATTTGATAAGATAATCGGTATTTGAATTTTACTTTGTGACTTTTTATTTTTATTTTCAAAAGAGATCCTAATTCGCTTTTCATTGTTGGTTCTTTCAAGTCTTTATTTTTAATATTGTTTTCATTTCAACAAACAAGTCATTTTCTTTACATAAGAATATTTGGTCAATTTCTGTGAATTTTTGTAGGTTATTTTCCCTCTTACCCTCTGATATACTGTGCCACAACTCCCAGCTATGTACACTCACGCAGGTGCTATAAAACCGCCCTACACCCACAGACTATCGACAATGCACTAATTTGAATATTCCGAGTGTCAGATGTCAAGCGATTGGTAATTGTGAATTTGTAGTGCGTTTCGATTATTAATGTGATGGTTTACGGAAGTCTGTAATAAAGACAATCGTGAATGCAAGGACTCATGATATCTGTAACATATGGCGTATAATTTGTTAATGGAATGGGCTTGAATCAAAGTTGGTGATTTCTTTGAAGGGCGCGCTTTGAAGCAATCACTTATCGGAAACTTTCAATGTTTTGTTTAAATTTTTACATACATAAATCCACGTGTGTTTGCCACAAAGGTACGCAGATACTTGCATTATACACTCATTAGGTCTCTTCATACATAGGCGCTGGTTGCAACATCCTTATATTCGTCGATCTTTAGTTCTACCAATCGCTTCATTTGTCATACCAGAAAGTCCGCTGCTGGATATAGGCCTGCCCAAGAAAAGGGGAATTTGCCCATAATTGCCGTGCTGGGCAAGCGTGTTAGCAATCGCAGAGCGCAGCTTTCGCGACGGGGATGCTGCTGCCCATCCCCACCCTCTGCATTTGAGCTGTACTGTTTTTGATTGATATAGTGCCTTCTGTCGTTTCTGGTATCTTAGTCGCCTCTTACGATACCTGGTACAGCGGGAGGTACTATTCCACTCTGCCAGTACCTCACGGCTAAAGCGCTTCATTATCTCTCCATTTTTTACCAAATGTTAGAACAGTATCTTCCATTTAATTAAAAAAGACCGAGACACGTTGTCCTTTAACCAATCACTAGTATAAAAAAGTCGTTTCCCGTTGTCTGTCTGTCTGTGTATTCCTATGTATGCTAACTTCAAAACTACAAACTTCGCAACACAAATAAGCATATTTTGATAACTTTCTGATAACTTTAGAAGTTTCTGATGCAATATCGTTAATAATCATATTTTGCGATTACCTACATTGCAAACGCTGGCTGAACCCGATGAGATAGATGAAAATATTGTAGTACAGATTTGTACACCTTTAAAAGTTCTACAAAAAGTCCATTGTGATATATGTAAATCTCTTAGGGATAACCTACAAACCTTTATTCTCCCTATTGCACTTTTTTATCGCTAGTAATAAAAAAATAAAAATAATTAGTTAAAAGGTTTCAGTAAGATCACTTTATTGAAATAATTAATGTGAACTACATATTATGATAGTTGTACAATTTAGGCTGAATAAGCACCCCTTTTCTCATGTTGCGTATTGTCAGAAGCTAACAGGTGAGCCTATTACAGATTATCACGGTAATTTGGGTACAGCGCCATCTGTTGACGCGGCATGTCGATTGCGATCTGTCAATGACTCATTGTGCAGTGTGTGCAATGATTTAGCAGCTTAATAATACATATTATTTTGTAAATATGGTAAACCGTTAACTTTATTCTTTCTTCTATCTCTAAATTTAAACTTTTCTCAATTTTTTAATAATTGATAGATTTTGTATTGTAAACAATATTAATTACAGGTTATAATGCCATAGAAAAGTCGTACAGCGCTTATAACATCTATCATACACTAAAAAGGTTAGATATGTTTTTTGCATTGGTATCTTCAAAAAATATAGCAAATGTCTACTTTGATATAAAAACGTTAAAGTCCAATTTAATTTTTTCAGAAGATTTGGTTTTAAAGATTAACAATAAGTATATATCTTTACAGACAGTTAAGTAATAACAGCTTTGTTAAGAATCTATGTAACCACGTTTATTTTTTAGAAATTACTTTACAAACAGGAAAAAGAAATCTCCACCAATTTTATAGGATAACTTTATTTTTAATGCTACGTTCTATCAATCGGAATTACAACCAATACGATTATTGTAACGATATAACCCTCGCAAAAATCAAATCCTCTAATCATACCATCGCTGCATTTCACTTAACCCTCAACCCGAAAAACACTACAAGTTTAAAAGGGTACGTTTTAAATCCGCAAATAGTTGCAAATGCCCCCATATTTCACCCTCCACTAAATCTGCGCTCAGCAGTTCTTTCGAATGTTTGAACTTTCAAAAAGTAGATTTATCATAAGTGACTAGCTATAAATATGTGCGAGTAACACCGAGTGCATTTCAAATTCATAATAAATCATAACCAGTGGTAGACCTCAGTCTACCACTGGTTATGATGTGTCTGAGTTGGCAGCTCCCTCACACTTATTTCTACCACCATATTTCCACTGCTATGATCCGGTTTAGTTTTGACCAGTTAAGTTTAGCCGTGAGGTACCAGCAGAGTAGAATAGTACTTCCCCCTGTATCAGGTGTTGTAAGAGCGACTATAAAACTGGAACTAACAGATGGCGAAAACTGCGACCTGCGATTACCAACACGTTTGCCCAGTTAGGCAATTATGAGCAAAATACCTTCTTTCTTTGGGAGGCCTATGTCCAGAAGTAGCCTTTCAATGGCTGATATAGCTGATGATCTGATGATGATGCTGTAATGATCCGGCATAAAGGCTGAAAGAGGCTGAAAAACAACTGAGTATCATCATCATCATATCAGCCATAGAAAGACTATGTTGAACCTAGGCCTCCCCAAGATAACGAGATTTTTGCCCATAATTGCCACGCTGGACAAGCGTGGTGGGAATCGTATAGCGCCATTTTCGCGACGGAGAAGCTGCTGCCCATCCTCGTCATAGTATTTAAGTTGCGCTGTTTCGGATGGATATACCGCTATCTATCGGTTCATAGGAAGGTACTATCCTATTTCGCAGGTACCTCACGGATTACTTGAAAAATACTTGATATTATCACAATGGTTACAAGGCAAGTAGCAATGCGCTATTGATATCCTTTGAGATGATACGAGCATCTCTAGGCTACAGTAATGCTTAATTGAACTTTACTTGTTTGGCAATGATTTCATATAAATTAGTTATACTCTAGTGTTCTTGGCGAACCGAGAGTCAGCCGTAAAACTTCAAAACAAAACCTTAAACAATGTACCTTGTAATGTACTATTCAATGATTTTGTGTTGTGTTTATTGGTGTACAATAAAGATTATATTATAATTATTATTAACATCTATAAAAAAGAAAATTTTACCTATTAAGTTGCTTTTCAGTATTGGAACCAGTAACCAAATACGAAATTCATTAAAGAAATTATATTGAATTGCGAACTGCAACTCTACAACGTCAGATTTTGCTATAAAGCGAAGAAGTATCATTAAGAGTAGTATCCTATTTATATTCAAAATCTAAATGAACAAATTCTTGACATCATTTAAAAATACGTCTTAAGTCATAAGATGTATAAGATGCCCGCTTATTGTTTTGTGAAAAATTTATCGTTCCCCCAATGCATCTCAAACCTTAGTCATCTCCACCGGCGGCTTAATACCGATAGATAGCTACCAAATGTTACAGTTTGAGTCATGGTGACTACAGACACTATTAGGGGCTCGCGCCATGACAGACGAATTTGTGTTCACATTACTGATTTTCAGACTTACTTCACCATTTCTGTCAAGTATAATAGATGAGAGAAATGGAGAGAGTAATGAAATGACGAGATATATATTTTTTTGTATTTGTATTTGGTATTAAATCAAAAAATAAAATTATGTGTAACATACATACAATTATATCAATATAGCTGGTTAGTTTATTTTTTCGTCATAAGTTCTAGTTAATGTTTCAGCTAACCCAAAGAGATGGTTAGACCAATTTTGATTGGAGCTTTACTGGTAGATTAATATTGGAAGTAGTAATTAGGGCTAAATTTATTTCAGGAGATTTAATCAAAGAAATGATAATAAAATATCACATAAACTCAAATATGATTACCATTTTTTTAATAACAAATTTTAGGTAATATACTTCGGTTTACTATCTTTTTAAGGCTTACGAATTCCAAGATAACTTAATATTTTCTTTTTTGACACCATCAGTAAATATTTATTGTTACATTTTAGTTCAGGCGTATAAAAATAAAAGTCCAGTAATTTTTTAAAAAATCTTTACATATCCTGATCCTGTAATATTCCTATCTATATATATCAGTGGGTATGAAGTCATCTACGAACTAAAAAAACAATATTAATAATAAAAAAATTTAATACACACAACATCTCATAAAGCGACCTGACTGCAAGATCAATATGTTTAAAGCATTTGTTTTACGGACATCACACAACAGAGGAATCTCGAGATTCCTTGAAAAACTCAACATCTTAACACAAAAAAACTCAAATATCAACATATAAATATTTGTTCTAGAAAGGGATTGGGCCCACGACCTTTTGACACACAAAATAGGAACACTATCATTTGCACTATCAGGTCAAAATTGGTCTCCAAACATAAGTTTGAAATCCTGTTGAACTATTCAATCACAAATTTAAACATTTTATTCAAACCGAAATAAAATCAGAGGCGTAGCAAATGAATGAACCAATTTTCCAATTCACAATATTCCACATCATCTCCTTTATAAATCAACTGAGATATTTTTCCGATGCCTTAATTTCCCGATTCGATTATGCTTTTATAAAGCGTAATGCAAGTCACGCACGGTACCATTTTTCTTCCGCGTTCTAGCGGACCCCCAAGTTTAGTTTGCTTGAATTAGTAAGGGCCTCCGCTAATTTATTATAGTTCTCTGACTAGTCTCAATGATTTGGCGAAATTATTCCACTAATATAATAAACGTATGGATCCAACATGTTTACTGTATTGATATTAAAATCTTTGAAGTATCATTTTCTTTTATCATCATGTTCAGAACAACATAGCACGTCCAATATCGGACAAAAGTCTTTTAAAAACTTTGAGATTGCAGCGCTGGGCAGGCGTGGTGGTAATCGTAGAGCGTAACTTTGTGAAATTAATGTTATTGTCCATCCTTGCCCTGAAGTAATTGAGCTGTGATGATTCAGATATATATGTAATTCAATTGCATGACATCTGCTACAGGGGGCACTATTCAACTTATTACATATTAAGTATATTTTGAAGAATACATTTAGATAAGCCATAAGGTACCGGCAGAGTAGAATATTACCTCCCACTGCACCAGGTGTCGTAAGAGGTGACTAAGATACCAGAACCGACAGATTTCAGTTTATCCATCCGAAACAGTGCAGCTCAAATTCACAGGGTGGGGATGGGAAGCAGCATCCCCGTCGCGAAAGCTGTAATTATGAGCAAG
The DNA here is from genome assembly GCA_020976665.1 of Heortia vitessoides. Classification (NCBI taxonomy): domain Eukaryota; kingdom Metazoa; phylum Arthropoda; class Insecta; order Lepidoptera; family Crambidae; genus Heortia; species Heortia vitessoides. The sequence goes on along the minus strand of JACJUM010002477.1, from coordinate 1,308,752 downwards.
AAGCCTCCCTTTTTGGAGAGGCCTATGTCCAGCAGGGGGCTTTCAATGGCTGGTATGATGATGATGGTCCGGTTCTTCTACTAAAGGAGCGAGGAGTATTTACGATACTACCCCGTCCTAAGGAACCTCCTCGTTCCCACTTCTTAAAGGAAATATTTCAAGAAACTTTGTAGGGAAGTCTAAAAGTGATTATATTTGATTTTCAATATGTTTCACTTGGTAAAATCTATATGTATTATCATTAAAAGGATTTCAATTTGAGAATTACATAGTAATTAAAACTTTTAAAACAACAATTATCTTGAAAGGAGGTCTGGATATTTTTTATATATATTTATTATATATATTATAGATACTATTAAATTTATTAAGATAACTTCAGCATTCTCTTTGAATAATTTTAATTATCTTAAATTTAAATTTACTGATATCATGAATCCTTTTTTTTGATAAAGTAATATTTTTGAATCAATCAGTTAAGCCATAATTAATTACGGTGTTAAATATTTGGTATTTTATGTCTATTTCATTAGTGTTTACTTTAAATATTTGTTACATTTCATTCTAAGATATTCTCTAGTAAATTGTTCTACGGAACCAATCTAAGCAAACGTTAATCTACAAAAAAACGGCAATAAATTATATCAGATGTCTATAAAAGCATATGTTGCTCTTTGTAGTACAAATGTCGTTCCGATGTTATTATCAATGGTGTGTCTACGTTCGAATGTGTTAACGGTTCTCCGTCGAATACAGTACACATATTATACATAAATACATCAAGCCTGTGTACCAACGGGGTAGGCAGAGACTATGGATCTCCACTTGGTACGATCTTAGCATACCTCTCTCGCTTCTCTTACTCGCATTAGTCCTTTCAAACACGCTCGTTTATTTTTGGTACTTCTAATGTGGCACTTCTTTAATACCTCTTTTACCTGGGTAATATATGTTTGCCTAGGTCGTCCTATATCAAATTTTACCATTCAGTTTCGTTCTATATATGTAAATAGTCAATCTACTTTCTACATGTCCAAAACCATCTCAACATTCCTTTCTAAAAGTTACAATATCGTCTTGAACACCGCATTAATCTCTTATCACACTGTTATTTATTCTATCCCTCTTACTAACACCATCCATACTTTGAAGTGCTCTCATTTCTGCTTCTTCTGCAATACCCATTCATTACCATATATCAGTGTTAGAATCAATAGACTTCTATGAACAGCCAGCCAATAAGGCAGACTTTAAGATACATTCTGTCTGCCCATAAAAGCGAGTAAGGCTCCATTGACGCTATTTCCAGCTTTAACTCTCCGTACAATGTCTTCATCGTACTGCCCATCATTCGTAAAAATACTTCTTACATACACAAATATTAAGTCAAAATTTACAGTAGCTGTCATAAAAATTTTAAATCGCACCCTTATTTTGATGAAATTACATAAAAAAAGCGATAGTATGTGCATTTGTTGTCAAGTTTAAAAAACAAAGTATTAAAAGAAATATATATGAGACAAATATAACTATTCATTAATTTTACAAAACTAAGCCAATTGTTTTTGTCAAAAAACCGCCTTCATCTCAAGTCACTATCAATACATAGCCTAAAATTATCAACGCTCCGTAACTGCAAAATCTTACAAAGGTCGGTAAAAAAGAATGCCACCCAAATACAATGAGCCAATAAATAAGTCAAAAAAACACCTCTATTTTGCTTTGCCTTCAATTAGGCACGCTTTTAGACCACACGTATTCTCTTGACAGATGTAAATCCAAAACGGCGGATTTCAATGTGTCAGTTGATGACATAAACAAAATATTGTACAGGCTGCTTTTTAAATTTAACTGTTTATTTTTAACTAACTAGTACCTGCGACATCGCTCGCCAATTTTTAATTATTTGTTGAAGTAAAAGTAGTTCAAGTAACTCTGAAATATTAGCTTTCCAGCAATCAAAACAAAAACAAATCCAGCAATTTTAGTAATTATTCAAATGTTTTATGTTATTAGCGCCTAAAAAGCTGTTGTCGATGACAGTTCAATATAGAGATTATTGCATTAGTGAATCAGGGTCAAATTTCACATTCGACAACTGAACTTGGCACTTTATTGACAATGGTTACTCACGCGGTTTTTAACATCGGTAGTCGACGATTGATAAAAGGATGTGGCCAGATATCATTGATTAAAAAAGGGCAACTAAACTCGTGCATCCTTTACCGCCACCAGCAACTTTCAATGCTTGTAATGAGGTTCATATTTAAACTGTAAAAGAAGCGAAAAAATTATTAATTAGTGTTATATTATCATCATTATTTCGGCCGTTCGACGGGCACTAGTTGGATGCATGGCTTTGCTATAAATGAAAATTGTACCCTTAATTACAGAGCCCAATCGCAAAGCCAACCTTTACGATTGTGCAGACCCTGTGCATTTAGTTGAGCTTCGCTGTTTCGGGCAGATATACAATCATCTGGTCTTTGGAGTTACTAATTCTTCTTTGCCGGAACCGCACAGCTAAGTTGTGTTATATTATGAGACAAAAAGTTAGCGTTTCGAAAGTAAATCATGTAACCCAAGCTTCGAAAAGTTGTGGTGACGTTATTATGTAACGTATGCTTGTTTATCAACTTAGTTATTGGTAACATCTCCTGGTTTTGCATAGTTTTAAGAAATATGTATGGTGTAAATTTTAGAGTAAGATAAAAGAATAGTATGATATGAGATCAATGTAAAAGATGAAGAAGAGACAACAATAGAGAAAGGAATGTTGGGATAGTTTGGACATGTAGATAGGATGGATGAAATAGAATAACTGCACTAATATATAGAACGAAAGAGATGATACAAGGCAAACTAGGCAAACATATCTTAACCAGGTAGAAGATGTATTAAAGAAGGGCCAGGTCAGAAGTAATACGAATAAACGAGCATGTATAAAAGGACTAATGCGAGTGAAGGAAGCGAGAGAGGTATGCCAAGATCGTAACAAGTTGAGTTTCATAGTTTCTACCTACCCCGACGAGACACAGGCACGATGTATGTATATTTATTAACTCTATCACGAAAAATCTTTCCTAGTTCTACCACCTCTATGCAGATGATTTGCAAATTTATCAACTGCGTGCCACGCGTCCGCGACCGCGCGTTTAGCGCGGTCGCGCCCGCAATGGCTCGCGAGATTTGAGCGGGACCGACGGCGCGTCCGAGGGCACCTCTAGAGGCTCGACCTAGGCTCGGCCGCCGTCGTTGGGGTTGAATTTACTATGAATCTGAACTAGGGGCAGGGACTTCACGCGTTCGCCGGCGAACGCGGTGTACTGCTCTGTTGTACGAGTGCATGTGGAGTGTAGGTGATTGTTTTGTGCCAGTGAGAGGGCGAGGAAGGGCTGAGATTTTCGCGGTTATTTTATCGGGAGGTTCATATAAGACGTGACGCGGTCTACGATATCGGGCGTGGTACGGCGCTCGGCGTCTCTGTCGCGATATATACTCGCCGCCGTCGTTTTTTTTCCTGTATTTTTATGTTTAGTGTACAATAAAATATTTATTTTTATATATTTTAAACGGACAACAAATTACAAATTACTGTACAAATTCATACAAGCGGCCAACTTATTTAAACATATAATGGGTATTGTAAGTTATCCTTTAAAGTTGGATATTGGTCATCGAAGACTTTTTGTGCGTCTATAAAAAATAAAATATCTGACCGTGCATTGTTTTGTTGCATCTCATATGGTCTACGTAGCGTTTTTGTTGCAAGCGTCCCTTCGCCCTGTTTTTTTACCGACACCAAATAATATCGTTATATATTTGTCAATATAAATAAAAACTTCACTTATTAGCTACCTAAAGTATCACTGAAAGTAATTAATTTTAATCATTTAAAATAAAATAATGTCGTGTTAACAAATATCTTAAACATAGAAAATAAAGACTAGAATAAGTCTGATAACAAGGTTTTTCCTGAATGAACCACTAGAAAGCATTCTATCGGTGATAACCGCATGAACATCCGTGAACATGTGACAAGAGGCAGAAGAAGAAGACTTTGTTTTATAAATCATTATCCTAATAGCTATAGAAAGTCCACCGTGGGCCACAGGCCTCCCCAAAAGAGGGATTTTTCTCCATAATTGTCGCGCTAGGCAGACGTGGTGGCAATCGCAGAGTGCAGCTTCGCGTCGGGGATGCTGCTCTCCATCCCTCCCAGTAGTATTTAAGCTTACTTGAGTCGCCTTTACCGACTCTTGGTACAGAGAGAGGTACTATTCTACTCCGCCGGTACCCCACAGCAATGTATCTATACTAATATTATAAAGCTGAAGAGTTTGTTTGTTTAAACGCACTAATTTCAGTAACCGCTGGTCCGATTTGAAAAATTATTTTAGTGTTAGATATCCAGCTATTTAGAAAGGTTACTGTATGCCCAAAGTCTATATTCCACGTGGATAAAGTCGCGGGCACTGCTAGTTATATTATATAATGATAAAAAGTCGCTTAATGTCTGAGCGCTGACAAAAAATCACCCTGTTTGATCGACAATGCGTTGTCGTAAATATCAATATTGGTAGAACGTTGTCTGTATGGTGTACGCCAACAAAGTCGGATGGCTCGTTTGGGAATGGTGCCAAGACATATGTTGTTATTCTATAGGTAACATGAATTGATATTCTAATAAGGTTGTTAATAAGCACGGCTTCTTTCGATTTATTTGAGACGCAATATCATAAACACTGCCAGCGTTAGATGTGTGTGGGAAAAATATATAAATTGATTTTATTAATGAACTAGACTTCCAGTCATGGTTCTGTCTGTGTGGAACTTACACTATATCGCATATTTGCATTTATATAAGTTAGACCATGAGGTACCGGAAAAGTAAAATAGTACCTCTCCTCGTACCAGGTGTCTTAGGCGGCGACTGACGTGCTAGAACCGACAGGTGGCAGTATATCCATTCAAGACAGTGTAGCTCAAATGCATGGTGGGGATGAGCAGGAGCATCCCCGTTGCAAAAGCTGTGCTCTGCAATTGCCAACATGCTTGCCCAGCGCGGCAATTATAGGCAAAATTCCCCCTTTCTTGGAGAGGCCTATGACCAGCAGTGGAATTCCAATGGCTGGTATGTTGATGAGTTAGACTTGATACAAAGGTTCTTTGCAGTGGTACCTCACTCACCTATTTCTACTACCAAACTAGCAGTGTTGTGCTGTTCTGGTTTAGAACCGAACCCACACCGAGTTGTGAAAGTACTGGATAATATGAGATATCTTCGAGTCACAAAGTTGACACCTTACTAGTGATATCCTTTTGATATTACGAGCGTCTATAGGCTGCTCTGACGTTTACTATCACACTGACTCGCTTGTCAACCTGTTCTGATAAAAAATTAAAAATGATTTAAAATCGGTTTTTCAATTAAATAGATACGTTACAAAAACACAGATACATTTACATCGAATAATAGAGACAGCTTGAAGTCAGTTCTTCATTGTGTTTATTTCACTCTACCGTGTAAAATAAAACTTATCAGGCGAGAATGTAAGAGGCGACTGAGATACCTTAACCGATAGATAGCGGTATAGCCAGTATATCCACCCTTACTGGCATAGTTATTTAATATCACCCAATTTTTGGGAGACCTATGTCCAGATGTGGGCTTTCTATGGCTAATAGAAAGTAAGTAAATAAGTATGAAAGTTATGCTACCAAAATCCCAGTTACAATTGACGAATGTTAAATTTGGGTACATTATAGAAGGTTTGTTGTAACATTGTAAGCCCGCGGCGTTGTGTCCAAATTAAAGCAATAAAATTAAACCCTAATATATGAGCTTGTAAATTATGTGCGTGCGTATTTGCACTGGCGTTTTAGTGCCGTTCAATGGAAGTTGACTTAGTGGATTTATTTAATTAAGGCCTACGGTGTTAGCGAAGCGTTCGTGCTTCGCTAACACCGTAGGCTTTGATGATATTGATTTTCGTGAGGTTTTTTATCCAAACTTTTACTTGTTTAGTTATTTCACGTAAGTAGTCACAATGAACCTGCAGTAAACTAAGTTTTAAGACCCGTCTAATGCCGTCAGACATATTTAAGGTAGGTAGTTTACTTATGTTAGATTACCGTCATGATAACCGTGGGTAACTACCAGCCAAGTAGAACTGTACCTTCCTCTATACCAGGTCGTAAGAGGCGACTGAGGAATCAAAACAGACAAATGGTGGTATATCCATCCGAGACAGTGTAGCTCAAATGCATAGGGTGGGGATTGGCAGCAGCATTCCTGTCGTGAAAGCTACACTCTGCAATTGCCAACACGCTTGCCTAGCGCGTCAAGTACGGGCGAAATTCCCCCTTTCTTGGGGAGGCCTATGTCTAGCAGTGGACTTCCAATGGCTAATATAATGACTCTTATGACCTCACAGGATCATCAAGTATTATAAATATATTAGAATCTAATACTTATTGTTATGCAAGTATTATTGTTTTTATTTATTATTTTTTTGACAGTTCAAAAGTGCTTGTAATGGGTCTACTTGAATAAAGTTTGTGATAAGAAATTTTGATTCTTGTATACCATAGACAAAGATAGTCTGCATTGGTACATTATACTTACTTCAACTGCCAAATAGCAGTAATCGCATTACTGTCTTCCGGTTCGTGTATCTTTACTAACCAACTTGTAGTTCTCGCCAACAAACGGCGTATTTATTAGTGCACACTTGATAACAATAACAAGCAATTATTACCTTAATAATTAAAGGCAGTAAGTTGATTTCTGCATTATTATTTTATTGTATTATATATCAGTGCACCATAGAATACTGGCTCAGCATAATAGTACATAACTTGTAGTAAAAGACAACATCAGAGATACTCATTTAAAATAAATGGTGTAGTTCCAATGCAACGCAACTCAAATGCAATATGCGAGGATAAGTAGCAGAATATTTTAGTCACTGAAGGCTCTAGAGACATTTACTAAAGGTAGACTTCTCACAAAGCCGTCTGCGTTGGTACCTCACTCTCACCACTTAACTTGCCCAGCGTGTTAGCAAGGGCAAAACATGCCTTTTGTCTGCGTACAACAGTGGATGTCCTTTTGATAATCCATTAATTCTTTAAAGGTTTTTTTTAATAGACTAGATTGACAAACGCAATCTACGGACGCTCACAGAGATATCACTAACGCGTTGCCAACACTGTGACTTGAATATGTTACCAAGTAATTTAACTGGCTCTCTTACCTTCTAAACCGTATATACATTGTGAATCATATGTGTACTCGGTAAAAATCCATTAAGAGTGCGTGACAAAATTATTTTATGCGACCATATCAAATGTTCGAGTAAACGAACACCTGCGCGAAGTAGTTAAATTAGCATAAGATCGCGTTTCAGAGCTCAAATCTTGTGGACACATGTTCGCTCGCACGGACATTGCGGACATTTGAATAAACGTTGTTCTGAGTAGGGGGCTTGTATGTTAGGCTTGGCTGATCAACACCTACATGCTTGGATGTTTTTTGGTGCTTTTCTCTTACTTTACATATCATAAAACTTAAATTTAAGACTTTAGTTAGTTTAAATATTCGTTAAATAAATCGTATTAACCATTCTCATCAGCCATGATATGTCCACAGCTGGCAAAAGCCCCACCAATTCATCTCCAGGACTGGTATGCGGCCAGGATCCAGCGCGGTCCTGCGGTCTTTGTCAGGTATAAATTTAAATTAATTTACACGGTTGTAATTCCTAATGAATTATCTACAAACATGTATTGTAAACTTGTTGTTTTATTGTAGTATCAATATTGTCTTTGTCTATTATACAGTAACACACACGAAATTGATTACTTAAGATATCAAAAGAATTACTTAACATTTAAGTTATTCATTTAGGCCTTCCTCAAACTAGTCTGATGGCACCATCATTTTAGCCATTGGAGTCCACTGATGGACATAGACCTCCATAAGGAAGGGAAAATTTTGTCGATAATTGCCGCGCTGGGCAAGCGTGTTGACAATCGCAGAGCGTAGCTTCGCGACGGGGTGCTGCAGCCCACGGTTACACTGTTACGGACGGATACCGGACTTTGTCGGTTCTGGTACCTTAGTCGTTTCTTACGACACCTGGTACAGGGGGAAGTACTATTACACTTTGACAGCACAAAATGGATTCAAAATCTAAGTTTGTCGATGGATTTATAATGTAAGTACTGATGCACGTCACGAGCATTATGTAAACGTTGAATATTTTATGTTTAAAGTTAGTCGCTAATTTTGGCTCCCGTTTAGATAAAACAACTAGTAACTATTGTAGAATATAAATTAAAGTTCGATAAAGTGTACAATAATTATATGAACTTAAAAATTACCTTATGTTTTCAATTGTTTTTTTAAATGTAGAGAATTTTTGACAGACGGTCTCAAACTTTTTATTTTGCTTATTGAAAGCGTCACTGCAGCCTATAGACGCTCGTAATATTACAAAGATATCACTAACGCGTTGGCAAACTTGTGACTTGAGGATATTATGTCACAGTACCCAGTAAATTTACTGCCTCTCACCCTTTAGGCTGGAACACAGCAATGCGAACACTGCTATGTAGCGGTAGAAATAAGTGAGAATGAGGTACCGATCCAAACCCCTGTGTAAAAGGTCTACCTCATGTATTATTTAGAATGATCAGTTAGTATCTATTTCAATTTAAACCTACCTTCCAACTCCACCAAGTACCACTATGTAACATACATTTAAGTGACACAATAAATCAGGTATTTCTAGTAAAACCTAGTTTTATAAATAAATATAGAAGGAGCTCAATCTACTAATTTGAACTAACTATTTACTAATATATTCTCCAAACAAAATATATGTATGTCTATCGCCACGCATCGCTGCACGACCAATGTTCGTTCCCTCACGATCCACTAATGCTCATTTTAGGGTCTATTTGAATTTTAATTATGGCCATAAAATCAGGTGTCAAAGTTTACACCCGGATAATAAGGAGGAATAGTAAATTTTCCCATTTCCGACTATTTGAAAGTTTGATGACCTTAATGAGTTATTTATTGGAACAAAGGAACTGCTTCAATTAAGTTGCGAGAAACCAATGAGCATGGCCTTTAAATATTAGTCGCATATTTTTTTATATTGTAGAATAATAAAACTACTCTTTTAATGATTTTAAAATGCGTTTCAGCTTCCCTGCGGCAACAGTTCTCAAGAATGAAAAATTAAGTAGAAATAAAAATCCACAAAATAACGAATTTTGTTACATAATATATTCAAGATAAAATTATTATACATTTTTAAAGATAACGTCGAAGTCACTTTTTATTAAAAATATCAGTTTCTTTACAAAATGTTTATAACAAAACATTTTAATTTGTTATCTGTCTGATTGTTTGTTTCGACTAATCAGCTGGGTTGATTTTCACGAGACTTCAAAAGATAGCTGCCGTCTTAGAAGTACTCGTAAGTGTTTAACGACTTTTTTTGAACGAAGATTTAAGCTTTTTTCACGAAAAAAATACGTTCTTATGGCTGTAATAAATACTTTTTTCATCATAAATCAAATCTAGTCTTATAGAAGATATATACAACCTATATTCAAGCAGATGAAGTCGCAAGCACCAGCAGCTGTTTTAATTCATAATATCCTTAAAGAAATGAAATAGGATGCGCAAGATTGGATGGGAAAACCTTTAAATTAGCAATATATATTTGAATTCATCCTTTGAGGGTCCAAAATAGGAATTGTATTTATATTCGGAAATTATTTTAAACCTGCTCCAATTTCGATGTTGGACATAAAAAAATAAAGCAATTAAAAAAATAATAACCATTGCATAGCCTTACACTTTTTTGTAATCCGATGCAAAAAGTAGTGTGTATGTGTGTAATAATAAAAAATATATATATATTATTTTTTCTTTTTGACATTTTTGTTGAATATTATATAAATGAAGAACAGACTAATAAGACTGATTGACTGATATATTAACGCAGGGCCTAAACTAATAAGGGTTAGAAGGATTCCTTGAAATTTTCGATAGGGGTTTTTTTTATAACTTAGGGAGGTCGTAAGAGAGAATTTTTAAAAATTTACCTCCTAAGGGGGTAAAACAGGGTAGCAAACTTGCCGTTTTTGAAGTTTTTCGATTGAAATTCAGTATAAGTGTTTTTCATTGAGAGTCACATAAAACGTGTAAAATTTTACAGAAAATTTATCTTTTAAGGGGTAAAAATTGGGGTGCAAAGTACGTGGAACTACGTGGGTGAAACCGCGAGTCGCTATTAGTCTTTCATAAAACTCACAGACATTTGACAAATCGAAGATAAGCTTAAAATAATAACGTTACTTAATGATTACCGTTATTTATACCAGTTATGCAGCTTCTGTATTGAGTCATCACTTAAAACCAAGCAGGGATCATTTAAATATCAGGCTTAAGCCCCTCTTGACACCTGACAAACTTGCCGGCTTATGATTTACAAATTAGGTGTTGAATCCATACTAATAAACGCCTAACTAACTCTCACTATTAGTTACATTTTTACGGTTTTTTTGTTTTTGAAATTTCAAAAGAAAATACGTCACTTTATTTGTCTCTTACGACACTTTATGAAGTAGATTCTGTTCTGCTTCTAGTGGAGTATTTTAAAGTAGAGTATTTTATTATATTCTACTTCCAAGCGAAATGCTTTATTAGGGAGTGAGGAAAGTTAATAGTACCGGGACTTGGATCAACGGCGCCATATTCTTTAAATGCAGAGGATCTCGCTGATTATGCAGCGTAAAAATTCTACAAAAATATTGGGAGCCTTTCGGTCAGATATTACTCAAAACGGTTTTGTTTAAAATGATTTTTCTTTTTATTTTCACTTTTGCTTTAGAAAATTGTGTATTTGTTATATAGTATATTGTTTATATTGTATTGTACATGGGCTATTCGACTTAAGAAATATTGTAAACAATGTCACTCAAATGCACAAAGCGGGGATGGGCAGCAGCATCCCCATCACGAAAGCTGCACTCTGCGATTGCCAAAACGCTTGTCCAACGCATATATGCGCTAAAATCCCCCTTTTTTGGGAGCAGCATTCCATGTCCAGCAGTGGACTTCTAATGGCTGATATGACGAACATATTTTTAAACATCATTACTTACTAAAAGTACCGTATATAGCCATAAAATATGACATTGACAAACTAGTGCCACATTAATAAACTCAATTAGTTCGTCTTGTTGCGTCAACATTACGAAAGACTTTACCTCGCCGAACATCAGTGTCCACAAATAGAAATGTATCCACCACCATTAAACAAAACATCTTGTCGGCAACAAATGTTTGTGCATTAATGATCTTGTTTGGGGTTTGGGTTAATTTTTGATTGATACATTTGGATGCGTCGACGCCATATGTTGCTTGAGGGTTAACTAAGATTTTGCGTGTATTTTTACTCGGAATGCTTAAGCTTGTTTCTAAAATAATAACAAGGAATTTAGTTTAAAAAAAACCGACAACACTTTTATTATAACTTAAAAGTGAAAGATTTATATTATATTAAAAAGTACTTGTATAGATTTAAATACACGTAAACTGTGCTAAATATATATATTTTTTAATTATATCACTAGACATTTTAACTTTAATTTTAATGTCTTATTATTCTTTGATTTAGGGACTAGCTTGAGACGTTAGCTATATAAAGATACAATACCCTGAATTCCCGGAGAAGTAACGAATTGTAGCCAACACTGCAACGCATGTTGAAGCATGAGTACTTGGCAAGTGCCAGGTTAGGTTAAATAACTCAAGAAACTTTGATTATTTTTTTGATCTATCTACTGTCAAAATACTTTAAAGAAACCAAATGTATATAAATGATTTAAGCCATTTTTGCTTAGTAAACTTTATTATAACAAAAAATGCAAGATCATTCGGTCTCGTTTAGCGTTTATTGTCATTAGAAAAATGACATATTTTACAATAACTAGATTAAGTCGCATATAATAGCGTAAAAAATACTAACAAAATTATATATGCATATTATAAGTTAATGTAGTTATTAATAACGCATTTGCATAGACAAGGAACGATGCATGTTATGCATTTAGTACCATATTTTTTATTATTGTTAAATATTTATTATTAAATATATATATTATCATATATTATTAGACCAGGTCGACTAGCATACAGTCCGCGTGATATAAGCGCTCGTAACATCAAAAATATTTGACTATGTGATATGCGAACACTGCTACTTAGCGGTAGAAATAGGTGAGAGTGAGATGCCAATGCAAACGATCATTTATATGAGGTATATCTAATGTAAAGTATTTTTATAACAGATAAAAATAATCAACCCTAATACATATACAAATAAGACACTCAAACTGAGAATTCGTAACCAATCTTTGCGTAACCCAAAATTTGCGTAAAAAAAAAACAGTTTAATCGAGGAGTTTATTATGAAAGATTATATTGACTGTACCAACACAAGCAACCTTGTCGCATTAAACTTATTCAAGTTCAACTTTCATTTTTTAAGAATTAATTAATCACTAATGTCAAAAATCCTATGGTACTTAAAATACTATAACAAAAAAAGCCTAATTAACCTCAAACTCTAATAAAACGAACTTTCACTTTCCGAATGCATTTGGACCAATTAGTCACCGACATCATCCTTTGTCCTTTAGCCTTCATAACCCACCGACCATGCAATTTAGCAGACACAAATTCAAGTCATCTACATCATAATTAGCAGCTCTTATTTTTAAACCAATAAGTACTATAATCGTTTGGGATGAAGTGTGGCTGACCTTTACTTCATTGTTAGGTGGCAGGAAATTCAGAAAATGTTTAGTCATATTGCACCATTTCTCAATATGGTTTATCCAAAAGTACAGTACCTAAATATTTTTTGGACTGATTATTCATTTTTCCCGTATTCAAGTTTACTTTGTAATTTGATGGCTCATTTCCTACTTATATCATAACCAAGGTAGGATGCATGTATGAATGAGTATTACTATTATATGTAAAAACCACTAAATGCATTGTATTATTTTTTTATTACCCCCGGTAAACAAACAATTATTACCCACATTACTCAGGAATTTCAACGCCTCTCTTACCGGACATCAATGCAAACACTGCTAGACGACCTTTTGTATGAGGTCTGATCGGATGGGGAAGATTAGATATAAAGTAGGCATAAATTATGACCAGACATCACACGAGAATAAAAATGAGCTTAACAGATATTTTCATTTCCATATGTATATATATTAAACTTTACATAGATAGATGTATAGACAGGCTTGGGCAGCAGCATTTCTGTCGCGAAGCTACGTTTTACGATTGCTACCACATTTGTCTGGCGCGGCAATTATGGGTAAATTTGCCCATTCTTTTGGATGCCTATGTCCGCTAGTTATATGATTAAAATGATATAAATGTCGTGATAAAGTGCACTTTTAACAGCTCGATGCAAATTGTGCCTTAAAAGACTTTTGCCACGCTTCTTTCTGTATTCTTATTTGGTTGTCACCAACATATAGAAATGTCCTCGGGGTTCCAAAAAGTGATATCCCGATTTCTGCTAAACCAGAAAGTTCCAGGACATTGGTTAAATGATGACGATGAAAGACTTTAAAAGATTAAAATTGTAAGCATTTCTTTTTTATTTAAATCTTATTATCATATCAGCCAATGGAAGTCCACTGCTGGACAAAGGTCTGACGTCTGATGTCTGAGGTTTTCCCTGAAAAAAGGATTTTTACCCATAATTGCCACGATGGGCAAGTGTGTTAGATATCGCACAGAGCAGCTTCCGCTAAGGGGACGCTGCTACCCATCCTAACCCTGTGCATTTGAGCTACACTGTTCCGGATATACCCCATCTGTCGGTTCAGGTACCACAGTTGCCTAAAACTCTACTCCGCCGGTTCCTCAGGGCAAACAATCGTTTCTCTTTGCAAATATTATGGCAGCATTCTTGCATAACTCGAATCAAAATTAACCTAAAATCCTTTTTTTATTTTTCCTATGTTATATACAATTGATACTTATAAAAATCATACCAGTTCCAAAATAAGTCGTATATTGTTACAAAAATACCCAAACCTATTATCCCGACAAATATTTATATCGCCTACAATAACGCGAGCCAATTACGCTACTCCCAATTTCTCATTCAAACAATTATTTAAACGGGAAAGAATTCCTTAATTCGACGTGGATTGATGCAAATGACACTTCTGTGTGTGCGGCATGACACTGCAAACTAATTTAAACAACCGCCGATAGCTTATTCCACACGACTTTCAGCTTTATTTAGCTGTAATAAGAGGATATCAACCTTGTTTTTGATGGTACAAATATCTTTGTCGGCGAAAGACACGGTGACATGTCAGTATTGACGTAAGAACGAAGTTATTTATTTAGAGGGTCGGTTGTTAGGTTTTCCTTTCTAATGTCGTACGATTTGAAGCGTTATTTTTTTTTGTAATCGGGGTGTAGATGAAAGACGACATTGCTGTAGTGTAAATGCTAAGCTGTTGTGTGATGTTTAAAAGCAGTTACCTAAATGGAAATAAAAATGTTTTGAGTGTTCGCATTGCTGCGTTCTGGTTTGAGGGGCGACAGATGCAGTGAATTAACTGGGTAGTGTGACGTGCTATTTCTATGTCACGCGCTGGTGATAGATGATATCCTTCTGATACTACAAACTTCTATTGGCTGCAGTGTTTACTATCACGCAGAGCGTATGCTTATTTATCGACATATTTATTTAAGATACTCATCATACCAGCCAAAGTCCTTGAAAGTCCTCTGCTGGATATAGGCCTCTCCAAGAAAGGAGGTTTTTTGCCTATAATTGCCGCGCTGGGCGAGCGTGTTGGCAATCGCAGATCGCAGCTTTTGCGACGAGCATGCTGCTTCCGTCCCCGCGCATTTGGGCTGCTCTGATCCGGATGGATATTCCGCCATCTATCGGTTCTGGTACCTTTATCGCCTATTACGACACTTGATGCAGTGGTACTATTCTACTCTGCCGGTACCTAACGGCTTCTTCATATATATATATATATATATATATATATTAGTATATAATAAAAGTTTTATATTAGACTTTAAAGGGAAAATTGACTTCATATGGAAAGCGAAAACAATTGTTTTGCTGTTAAGACGTACTAAACTTAGTATATTGTAAAGAGATAGTAAATTGTGCAATCATCTCTTATACTTCTAGAAATCTATATAAAAAAAGGTTTAATATATATTGAAGTAGCATTCATGAAGTAGGATGGATATACCGCCATCTGTCAGTTCTGGTACCTCAGTCATCTCTTGCGATACCTGATACAGTGGTAGATACTATTCTACTCTGCCTATATCCTACAGCCAATTAAGTAAGTTGGTCTGCAGAAAATGCTTTTTCACAGTTTCTTTATACATTTTTCCTGCTCGTCAGAATTTACCACGTCAATTACCCTCTTAACCTCAGAGGGTGGCAATTAAGTGTCACCGTGAAGGTAAGTAATTCGTTTTGTTCAAATATTGAACATCGTGTAACAGACAGACAGAGGAATGTAACGAAGAAAACATATTGTGGCGGTAATGTCTGATTTAATGTGTCTGACATTTTTTATTGGAACGTAATCAAAAGATATATTTTTGTATCATGAACCGTGTTTGCAGCCTACAGACTCGTGTTCTTACAAAGATATCACTAGCGTGTCCCCAACCTGATGAACTGGCGATACTATGCCACATTTACCTCGTAATATCACTGCCTCTCTCAACCTTCAAACCGGAATACAGCATTATGAACACTGCTATTTAGGGGTAAAAATAGGTGAGAGTATCAATGCAGACGATTTACTAGGTCTATCTATAGGATATTTTTTAGTTTAGACAATCGTTCAATTAAATTTATAATCCATTGTTGTATATACGGAATACGGTATATACGGAATTTTACTATTTTATTTTCATAAAAATCTAGTTATCATCTCATTTAAGACAAACGATCTGATTAAAAGGTCTCAACTAGACCGATGGCGCTTTTGGTAGGGTTCCTATCTTGTGCCCCAAGGGTCATAAGTTCGATCCATGCGATTTATATTAGTGTTTGTTCTGTATCTGGGTGTAAATTATGTTCCTCTATCATTTGATGTTCATATCACGCTTTCAGCGACTTATTTTAGAATCACTATGCATGAGATGATGTTGTATTAATTAATTATAAAAACAACCGGTCATATAAATTTCAAATGAATATAGTAAAAACAATTGCCAACGGTTTCTATTCCCCCCTTCTTTTTAAATGGTGGAAACAAATAACGGAGATTAATAATAACTAATGCAGTGTCCGTGATCGCGATCCTCTGACATGGCCAAATCATGCGGGCTTCGTGCCGAATGGTTACGTCGAACTTTATTTCACTAACATTAAAACAATTATTTAAAAAAAATACAATTGTATCTATGTATCAACTATAAGGTCTATCTGTAATCTGAAGACAGCAAACCGCAATACACCTTTTGTATTTGCAGTTGCTTATTTTTATATGCAATTGATGCCGTGAGGTGCCGGCAGTAGAATAATACCTCCCTCTATACCAGGTATCGTAAGAGGCGACAAATGTATCAGAAACTACAAATAGCGGTATATCCATCCAAAACAGTGTAGTTAAAATGCACAGGGCTGGGATGGGCAGCAGCATTCCCATCGCGAAAGCTGCACTCTGCGATTGCCAACACTCTTGCCCAGTATTGGGTTGTGTTGGCAACACTTGTAGTATGCACAAAATGACAAGGCAAGATTGACAGCTTAGGGGTTGATTGATCATTATATCAGTCATTGTACATCTACAGCTAGACATACACCTCCCCAAAAAATGCAAAATTGTGCCCATAATCGCACGGTGTACATGAAAGATGAAGAATCTGCTGCCTATCATGACCCTGTATATTTAAGCTATTCTCTTTCGAGTATACCTCCATCTATCGGTTTTGGTAACTCAGTCAGCTGTAACGAGACCTGATAAAGAGGGTTCCGCTTTATTGTATTCATTCGGTGTTGAAATTCGTCGCAACAAGACCGCACACCAATAGGGAAGTGTTTTATTATTGCTTTTATCATTGGAAATCTACATTTTTTTCTTTCCAACACGGATCGTCATTTATATCGCAACTGCTGACAATTAATTTAATTAAACCGTATCGTCGTGGGGCCGTTTGATGTAATCATTTGTTATTTTTGTTGAGCAGGTTGTTTTATGTGTGTAATGCTGTGGATAGACAGAGAGTAATATTGAGAAAATTATTTGTAATTGGCGGTGATTTCGGCCGTTAATTTAATGTAGTATATTTCAAACAAATTAATTTACTTAAGTAGACTGTAACAGTGAGATTATTTTCATGGATTTTACTTATACTTGCGGTTTCGCCCGTGTGGATTTTCCATAGAAACTTTTTAAGTGGTAAAAGGCATGCTGTAATATTTCCCTCCCTTGTGAAATTTTACAAGGGAGGATCCTTGTGAAATTTCACCCATACAAATATACTTTCGCTTTTATGATGTCGCAACGCCTTGCGGTTTTACCTCGTTAAGATACATCTTACATACGAATCTCCAGATCTTTCATACGAATCTACACCATCAATTCACACTCTTAAAGATTTTTTTTTTAATTTAACACATATATTTCATAACTATCAAAGAATAACTTCAAAATAGCAAATTTTTCTAATGTTGTTTCCTTGTTTTACACTTTTAGGGGCTGAATTTTTAAAAATCCTTTATTTGCGCAAAGTTTAAATTTTCTAACCCTTTTTGTTAAGGCCCTGTGTTTATATGTCCCTCCGTCAAACAGTCAGTCAGTCAGCTTCTCCTTTTATATATATGGTTATTTATAACTCTACATGAGATAGACCTCTCACCTAATTCTACCGCCAAATAGCTGTGCTTGCTTGTTGTTTTCTGGTCTGTTGGCTGAGATGGGCAGTGAATTTACTGGGTAATAATATCTTCAAGTCACAAGGTTTGTAACGCGTTACTGATATCATTATGATATCCTTGTGATATTACGAGCGGCTGCAGTGACGCTTACTATTGTCAGTCGACATAGTCTAGTAAAAAAAATATAGGTTGCTTCTGATATTGTATTTTATTTACTTTATTTTCAGTTGCTAAAAATAAGATGTGGTTGGTGTTGCTAATTGAAAGCGTAAATGTATTTATAATATAGCAACTAAAAACAAAATTATAAAATCTTGTTTATTGTTTTGATATAAATCAAATTTTAAAAGCCAACATT
Organism: Heortia vitessoides; assembly: GCA_020976665.1. Classification (NCBI taxonomy): domain Eukaryota; kingdom Metazoa; phylum Arthropoda; class Insecta; order Lepidoptera; family Crambidae; genus Heortia; species Heortia vitessoides. The sequence goes on along the minus strand of JACJUM010002477.1, from coordinate 1,290,392 downwards.
TTGGTTACGTTTCGGCCACCGTTTTTAAATGTTAAAAAAAAATTATATCTCCACGGCACAATTGTGGTAAGTTAACTGAAATGTATTTACGGGTATTGCCTAGTTCATAGTAAAAGTATAAATATAGACATTATTCTAAATCCCTTATTAGCTTGACCTTTAACCTCTGAACGTACAATAAATATTAAACAATTTTACAAAAAACCACAAACATTTTACACCCTATCACTATTGCGTGCATTCCCACGGAATAAACGTTATTTTTTATAGAAAAAACAACATAAATTGATGACTCACGGCGGTGAAAGAGGGCTCCGATTATCAACGTAATTGCCTCAATCAGAATTATTAATACTGATTACATAACACGTGCGGCTAAATTAAAAATCTTTATATTTTTTAGTATTTTTGATCTTGAAAGCAAAACCCTTATCGAACTACTTGTTCTGTTAATGGCGTTCATCCATCACTAACTTTTATATATGATAAGTTTTAAAACTTTCTAGCCTACTAACTTTGCAGCCTACTTTTACACTTAAGGGATGATTTTTTAAAAAATATTTTACACATGTTTCATAACTTTTAATGAAATATCTTTATACTGAATTTCATCTAAATAACTTTAAAAACAACAAAGTTTAATACTGAATGAATGATTTCATTGTATTGTTTCAAGTGAATTTTTAAAAAACTTTATTGCAACCTTACTTCATAAAAGGAACCCCTGGGCAAAGTTTCAAGATCAGAACTCGTATAGTTAAGACCCTGCATTGATATGTCAGTCAGTCATTTAGCTTCTACTTATGCATATAAAGATATTAAAGTTTAATTTATTTGTGAACACAAATAACAGTATTTAGCTAATAAAAATTTGAAAACTGAGTCAATAATGTTTTTTGTCGGGACCGATGCCCGTGTAGGTTCACAGGCCCGTATAAAAGGTCACTAGACTTCCCAAATTTTTCTATGACGTTTATTTTGACATACTACAACAATTTAAATACTACTACAAATTCGGAATAATGAATGGCATATGAAGAAACCGTCGTTCCTTCGCCTTGCCAAGCTTTTGAAGGCGTATTCCTGTGCAAGCTTTAGGAGCAGAACTTAAAGTCTCTCCGGACTAAAAGTTATTACTAAGAAATGACGAGTACCTCAGAGTGTAACAAGCCCTCGACCAAAGTATGTTACGATAACGTAGGGCAGTGAAACTTGGTTTCTTATTATTCAACTTATTAGCCGACTCAAAATAGTCCAACGAGCTATAGAGAGACAGTTTCAAAATATCTTTAGGAGTATCAGGAATTGCTCTAACATCTACTATTAAGACAACGGCTTATCAGAACTGACGCCGGTATTGGTACCAATAATATCTACCATTAGGTATTATTGACACCCATATCACCATCAGTTTTTTTTACAGGCTCTTATCTGGTGGCTCGCATAATGATCTTGCTATAAACTTAGCTATAAGACCCGTCTGGTGCCGGCAGACTAGTATTAAAGTAAGACACTCTATCTGTCACTATTTGTTTAAATAGGGTCATCGGTCATTTCCGTAAAATTGTAATAAGCAAATCTATGTCCATAGATATACAATTTTTTTTTTTAAGTTTTAAAAGTGCCTGTGATAGCCCTATTTATATAAAGATATATTTGATTTTGACTTTGCCATGTTGCCAGCTGCCTTGCAGCAATTCCTACCATGTAATATGTAGTAGAATGAGGTTTCTACATACACCAGGATTGTAAGAAATATCTCTGAAGTCGCTCGAAGTCTATCAATAAATAATATTTTTAACTATTTGTAACTTGCCACTTTTAATGCAAAATTTTTGTAATTATGAGATAATCTTAAATATTGACCTGATACCGCGAAATTCGCTTAAACCACTTGTGTTGCGGACAATAGATAACAGAGAAATTGCAAATATACTTTTATATACATATATTTAACACCCAGACACATATCAAATACAAATATCATCATATAAATGTTTATCCTGGGTTGGAATCGAACCCACGACCTTTGACGCAAAAGATTAGATTACTATCATCCGCGCCATTACCATATTATTTCTAATTAAAATCCAGACACAGAACAAACTAAAATATGTTCGTACTGGGTAGGAATCAAACCCACTACCTCTATAAAGCACAAGACAGGAATGAATGCGTCATTGGATCTGTCAAATAAATATGTAATGATATATACGGTACCGAACCTGCATTGCGCTTGCAAGGTTTTCACAACACTGGCAGAGAAGAATGGTACCTCCCCCTATACCAGGTGTTGTAAAAGAGCACCCCGTCGCAAAAGCTGCGCTCTACGATTGTCAATACGCTTGCCCAGTACAGCAAGTATGGGCATAAAACCCCTTTCTCGGGGAGGCCTATGTCTAGCAGTGGACTTCGAATGGCTGGTATGAAAACAAATAACTCTCGAGGCAACGGCTCTAAAATCGGGAATTTTTTTCTTTTTTTCGATTCGATCTTTCGATTTTCGCTCTTCGATCTTCGCTCAATAATTGATACGATACGTCATCGTGTTTTACAAAATCTATTTCTTCTAGTAATATAACCGTGAGGTATCGGCAGAGTAGAATAGTACCTCCGCTAGGTGTCGTAAAAGGCAACTACAGACAGATGGCGATATATCCATGCAAACAAGTCAGCTCAAATGTACAGGGCGGGGATGGGCAGCAACTTCCCCATCGCGAAACCCGCGATGCCAATACATTTGCCCAGCAATTATGGGCAACATGCCCCGTTTCTTGGGAAGGCCTATGTTCAACAGTGGACTTATAATAGCTGGTATGATGATGATTTCGTCTAATGGTGACTGTTCCGATCATTGATCAGCATAAATAGTGTACATCGTCAAACAAAGCCGAACCACCCGCCCTGTAGGCAATCGTCGAGTAATTACTGGACAAAATAACAAACGAGCCATCATAAAGCCGCCGCGTGTGAAACGGCGACACCTGTGACTGGGGTGATGCTACGTACTTAATGTAGATATAATAAACGTACAGACAGTCCATATTTCATACTGATAGAATGATATCTTATTGCTAGAAATATTCTTGTCATCAATAGATTTATTGCCTTACAATTAATATATAATACTATTCGGGATATTTTAATATCTTTTACAATAGTTATTGATCCATTTTTCCAAAAGTGTCTGTATTGTGAGTTGTCAATGCGTATATGTTAAAAAATATTATCTGAATCAGGTACCAAACTCTATAATAAGATATTAATGAAGTGATTGGAGAGTATAAACTTCTATATTCATTTCTTAAATTTAGAACTACAAATTAGATTCTATCCTGCTTGTATCATATGTCAGAGTAGACATTCTGGTATAGCATTAATGATACGATTTGATGGTTTTCTGTGCAAACCAGAATATATCGTACTGTGTGTATCCTTTTATTACACTGTTTATATAAGTTAAGGTAAAGAGGTATGGCACCCAAAAAAACTATTCCACGTGAACGAAGTCGCGAGCCCAGCTAGTATAATATATGTTTGTGTCTATAAGTATCTTGTCGAATATTCTGGTATCCAGAATAATGCCTTAAAAGATATATTGAATTAAATCCGGACCAACAAACTGGTTGCCACCTCTAATAGTTTTTTAGCACTGCACAGTGCACAATAATGATCCGGCACAGACAAAAAACCGCCGGAAACAAGTTCCAAACGTGACGAACCGAATTTCTTAGCGATTTCTCATTCCCCCCCCCCCCCCCCCCACAATACACCATTTGATTTGTGTAATCAAATGCGGGCATTCGAATTAATTAGTTTGTTACGCACCTGAGCGTTTACACTTCTCTATTGTCGCACACAACCACTCCAATTTTACACACGTCAATTTAAATTTCCAATGAATAAACGAAACTATTTTGATATGCGTAAAGTCGAAATTTTCATTTTTGATCGTGCATACCTAATATTGTATTCGAAATGAACGAGGTTTTTGGAATTTGAAAATTTAACTAGCCATCACCTTTTACTCATTGGATTTTAGCCTTTATTCAAAACGTTTTACGATCGATTGCCCGCATTTTGGTGCGAGTTACCACTAATGACAGGTTGTAATGCGTATCCCTTTTTATTATATATAGTATTTGTTTTAATTAGACGTTGACAGTATTATTCAGTCACAGTGTTGGTTATTTTGAAACCTAATTATATGTTTGTGTGATTGAATAGTCAATGGTTTGTAAGTATTGGTTAATATTTTTGTAAATCGGCTTCTATTGTGCTTTTTTGTATTGTTAAAGGAAGTGCACCCAACGTGTAGGTTTATAACACGTATATAGATGTATATAATTTTTCATTTGAAAAATACTCATCGTATTTTATTCAATTGAATTGATTATATACATTAGTACTTACAAATATTTTTTAGTTTTTTCCTAAAATGCGATATAAATTATAATTGGAGTGTCTGTTTTTAATATCAAAATAAAGAAATCAATTGTTTAAGATAGAAGTAATAGAAAGTAGAATAGTACCTACTTCTGTATGAGGTGTTTGAAGAGACGACTGAGGTACTCAAACCGATATGATACTGATATATGGCGGTATATCTACCGCAATCAGCACAGCTCAAATGCAATAATGCGAGAATGGGCAGTAGCATTCCCGTCGCGAAGCTGCAATCTGCGAGGCTACCACCTGCCCAGCGCTACAATTTTGAGCAAAACCCTTCCTTTCTTGGGGAGGCCTATGTCTAGCTATACATGCACTTTGACTGCTGCGATGGAGTGATAAAGTTTACTGAAAATTGCCTTCTTTTTCTTCTGTTGCACCTCACCAATAAGATCACAAGAAAGGTAATCGAATTGACAATCTATGCATAAAATGTGGTATGATCACTATCATCTGCGCCATTGGGTATGATCTTACGTGCAAGGGTCGTGGGCTCGATGTCCACGCAGAACAAATATTTATATGATAATATTTGTGTTTGTTCTGTGTCTGGATGTTCAAAATATATGTTAAAGTATCATATTTGTGATTCCTCTGATGTCTGATGTCCCTAGCAGAAGTGTTTTAAGCAATTTATCTCGGAGTCAGGTCAATGTATGAAACGGGTGAATAATAATAATAATAAATTATCAAAAATTAAAGTTTACACGACATCTGATTACTATCAAAATAAATCCGTGTAATAACAACTACTTGTCATAAAATTACATCAGTTCGGATAACTACCCCGCGTCTCCGGCTAAGCTCGGTTTACGAGCAAATTTTTAATCTCGTTGACATAAAAGAGTTTATCTTACATCGGTTTTATTAGTTGTAAGAATGTATCATACATTGTAGCATAACGTTCTGTTGTTGTCTTTGGGGCGTTTAGTTTTTGTTATTAAACGTATGAAAATATTGTATATTAAGAAAAAGAAATAACCAAACTGAACTAAAAAGAGTCAACACCGAAAAGTGCTTAAGAGTCAGAAGTGCATATCAGAGTTCTGAAAGTAATTTTTAAAGAGTCTTGTAGCTATTATGTTATCTAACATATACAAATATGCTCTTCCCAATAAAACCAATACTAACGGAGTAAAACATGATTTATTCGACTATTACTATTTTAAAGAGTAAAGATTCAGTCGGACTCGTTTTTTTTACACCACGACAAATGGTCGTCTATAATGAAGACATCTCACTCTCAACTATTTCTACCGGCAAATAGCAGTGTCTACATTGCTGAGTTCCGGTTTGAAGGATGAGAGAGGCAAGTGAAATTAGAAATAAATAAGACCGCAGAAGATTAATAAATGGAAACATTACAAAAATAATAATACAATACAATAAATACCTCGTAGAGAAGAAAAGAAAAGAAGAATGTGAAATAAGAGTAAGATGAGAAGATTACAGTCAATTAGGTGCCTATTTCAGAATAAACTACAGCGTCATCGCGACCCAATCGTGTTGCCATTAGGATGAATAATTAAAAGAGAACATAATTTACAGTAAATAAACAAAGATAATTAACTTGATAATTAACTCTTAACTCCTTCTCATCACTCTAGTTTTTTGACAAACTCTTTTACAGTGACAGCTATACGACTCTGGAACGAGCTTCCGTTGAATATTAAGCAATCCCCAAACAAATTTATCCTGAAACGCTGTCTTCGTACTTTATTTACTGATGCTGCTTCTCTAACTATATAACCCTATTTCTGATATACGTTATTTTATATACGAGTATATATACATATATATATATATATATATATTCTGTTTTGTGTAATGGTTTACTGGGATATAATGCCACCTGGCATTAAGTCCGCCATTTGTACATTTTGTAACATTTTGTGCAATAAAGTTAAATAAATAAATAAAAAATAAATATTTCAATAAATGTACAAATTACATACACGTTAATACACATAAAATTACTGGGTATTTTAAGTCCCACAGTTTGCGCTTGTGATATTATGAGCATCTATAGGCTTACTATCATGCAGACTATAAAAAATAGATCTGTTTTCTACGGTGATAATGAGTGATAGACCAAATAGAGCTTTCTTTATCGCTATCGGAGTGGATACAACAAAAAATATAAGTAAACGGTTATGGTTAAGGTGGTAATATATCGTGTGTGTATTATTTAACAGCAGTGTCTTGCAGTTTCCCTTGTGTTAAGTTGTAGAACTTTAATACTGACTTAGCAACCTAAATTTACTCTCTGAAGAAGAGAGAACAATTTCTAAAACATATTTTACACGTGTTTCATGACTGTCAATGAAAAACCATTTGTGTCAAATAAATATAGCCTTTATTACTAAAAGTATATGTAGCTTTCTAGTAATGAAAGAGTTTTTGAAATCGGCACAGTAGTTCTTGAGGTTATTTTTTTCAAACATACACACGAAAATACAAGTTTATAATATAAGTGTAATTGTAGATTTACATATTTTATCCGAGGAAACCTTATTTTGTTCTATAATAATTGATGTATTTTAAACTGTCTTTCCTTCCATTGTGAGTAGCAGTTGGTTTTCATTAAATAAACTATATTAGAGTGTTTTTTAATCATACTATTGCACCGAACATCTTTACCAGCAATATTATTAACATAACCTGTGACTTACAAATAAGTTATGTTAAAGATGTCTGAACATCTAACATTTTTCAACTTTACACCGGCCTAAATGTTTACAACCTGACTTAATCTGCCAATCTTGACGCCTACATATCGGGCTTAGCTTTTACTGTCCAATTCCCTTTACATTTGCATACTCGTAAAATTTACTACCTGATGCATTTTGTCCTTAAATCCGTGAATTTCGGCGCACGGTGTTAGCATTACTTTGTTGCGGGTGATGCGAGTGGATACTTTGAGAGATTTTTTTATGGTAGATTTTGTAACATATGTATTTCATTTTGCATTTTGTGTCATGTTTAAGAAATATATTGATGAATGATTTTAAATGTATTTCATTTTGTAACAATGAAACACAAATAACCGTAAACTAAATAATATATAATATTATAATAATAATACTAATAATAATAAAATCTTTTTTTTAACCGCCTTAAAACGCGTTTATTTAACTAATAAAAAAAATATTAATAAAAAATTGCAATGTGCGATAAGGGTTGACTGGAGCCTAGCCTGTATTTCACCTGTATTTCAGGCCTTCAGGACTCCGTAATTACGGTGAATATGCTTTTGTAAGCAGTACAGTCTATTCATTTTAACTATAACTTTAACTATATATATTTTATATTTTGGTTACCTTGCAGCAACAGTAGTTTTATTATGAGTTATTAATGAGTAAATAATAATAATAAATTCCCACAACATCTCATACATTGACCTGACTCCGTGGTAAGTCGCTTAAAGCACTTGTGTTACGGACGCCAGGCAACAGAGGAATCACACATATACTACTTAAATACATATATTTTACACCCATACACAGAGCAAACACAAATATCATCATATAAATATTTGCTCTGGGTGGGAATCGAACCAACGACCCCTGGTGCACAAGACAGGATCACTACCATCTGCGCCATCGGGCCCGTTAAAATTAAATGTTAAAAAATATTGTTAATTTAACCATTAAATAAATAAACTCCTGACCTGACTCTACAAATATATAAAGCACTTGGACACGAACTAGTGATACGGATATCAGACAATAGAAAAAATACAATCAGTCATCATCATCATCACATCATTCATTCGCGAAGTCCACTACTGAACACAGGCCTCTCGAAGAAAGGCCGAATCAACCATAATTGCAAGCAAGCGTGGTGGCAATCGCAGAGCGCAGTTTTCGCAACGGGAATACTGCTGTCCATACCCGTCTTGTGCATTTCAGCTACTTGATTTCGGATGGATAGTATATCTATCGGTTTTGGTATCTCAGTCGCCTCTAACGATATTTAATACAGAAGGAGATACAGTTCTACTCTCTCTGTTAGAAAAATACAATCAAAGCAATAGTTAATTATAGATTTAACAGCCAGACAGAACGGACACAAATGCTCATCACAAATGAACCTACGACCTTTGACGCATAAGATAGGAATATTATCAAATGCGCCATCGGGCCGGTATTTGTCCTTTTTAAAAGTAATTTGGTCAGCTATTGAATTTTATTTGAGTATTCAATAATTTATTCCATAGCAGAACAAAGTATTTTATAGACAGCATTAATTCCATCGACCGCACAGTGCACCGAGTCGCTCCTCCACAACACCAAACTCCTTATTAATCGCACAATGGTGCACATGTCAATAAACCAGATCAAAATTACACTCGTAAACCCTAGATGAGTTCCATGCAAATGTCTGAGGCAATAAAGTTTCGAGTGCGTTATTGTCGTTCTGATGAATCGTTTGATCCCCGTGGGAGGTTTTATGCATTGCTCATTTCAAATGCATTTTTATGGTAGGCGCCATGTTTAAATCTATTAACCGGTATCGAATTATTTTATTTCACTAGGGTATCATAACTTGAAACACTTTTTCTTATACAAACAGTTTAAAGCAATTCACAAATATATAGATACGAAACATTAAATAATATTATGAAAGCGAAAACCTCTGTATTAGGTGTCGTAAAGAGCGACTAAGGTACCAGGACCAACAGATCACAGTATATGCATCCGAGACAGTGTAGCTCAAATGAATTGGGTGAGGATGGGCAGCAGTATGCCCATCGCAATAGCCACGCTCTGCGATTGCCAACACGCTTGCCCAGCGCGGCGATTATGGGCAAAATTCCCTATTTCTTGGGGAAGCCTATATCCAGCTGTGGACTTCCAATGGCTGTAATGATTATAAAAGTGAATTCGTTTGTTTGCTTGTAACACTTTAACGGATGAACCTGAATAATGATTTTAATGCAATTTGATACTATTATATTTAAATAACACACAAAATTTTATACATTGTCCTAATTTCGTGGTAGACCCATCCAGACACAGGACAAACTATATCATTATATAAATATTTTTCCTGTATGGGAATCAAACTCACGACCCTTGGTGGCATAGATAGGATCACTACTATAACTACTATAACACTACTATAACTTTTCCGAAAAAATAGCTGCAGGACACAGTTAATATGGAAATCCACCTAATCAGTTAACAAACCAGCCGTTGGGAGTGCACAGCGGAACATAAGCCCCTCCAAGAAAAGGAGTATTTTTGGTATTTTTAGTTGGTTGGTTTTAGTGGTATTCGTGGAGCGTAGCTATCGCAACGGGGATGCTGCTGCCCATCCCCGCCCTTTGCATTTAATTTAATTTGATAAAAAGTACCTCACACTGCACCAGGTGTCGTAAGAGGCGACTAAGAACCGAAAGAACCGAAAGATGGCTGCTTTATCTATCTTTTTTCGTTTTATCTATCACAGGATATAAATATTTGCTCAGAGTTGGAATCGAATCCACGACCCTTAATACACAAGATAGGATCACTATTATCTGCGCCATCACGCTCGTCAAATATGAAAGCTTTGTAGAAAAAATTGCATTGTTTTAAAACAGTTCGAAGACAAGGATTTTATTCCAAATCATCTGATTACAAGTCACCCAATTTCGTTTGACTCCGAAATGTTCTGCGAAACTAATCAGTCCTCGTAAAATTAAAGCAACTATAAACCTTAAATCAGGGAGACTCGTAAACTAGATGAGGCCATTCGCAAGCTGATGAGATGTTTGATAAATCTTGCAATTTCCTCATTATGATTTTGTGTGAACGTCAGAAACGTTCTCGTAAAATTCAAACATTTTTTTCTTAGTCTTATAAAAAAGTGAAGCGTGCCAAGCGTTTACATAGGAAAGTTACATTGCTTCTTGATTATTATAGGATGTCCACTGCTGGATATAGGCAAAGAAGAACCTATAAAACTAAGAAAATGCCAAGAACTTTTCATCATGTGGCGATGGTGGCTATCGCAAATCATCATCATCAGCCTAGTTACCATAAATCCCCCACTGCTGGTTATAGGCATCCCCACGAGAGAGTGAATTTTCCCATGATTTTCGCGCTAGGATAGCGTGGTGGCAATCCCAGAGCGTATCGGGACGAGAATGCCATGCCAATGGCCCATCCCCGGCCTGTTGCATTTAAGCTACAAGCATTTTTCGGGTGAATATTCCGCCATCTGCCTGTACCGGTACCTCAGTCACCTCTTGCAACACCCGGAACAGGAGGAGGTACTAACTAGGCAATTCTACTCTGCCGGTACCCCACTGCATGCCAAGCGGGGACTATATTCTCATTCTTCTATGTAAGCTTCCGCGAAGCTTCGCTTTAGAAAGGCCCGACGGCGCATATGGAAGAGTTCCTATCTTGTGCGCCCAGGGTCGTGAGTTCGATTCCCACCCAGAGCAAATATTTATTTGATGATTTTTGTGTTTATTCTGTGTTTGAGTGTTAAATATATGTATTTAAGTAGTATATTTGTGATTCCTCTGTTGTCTGGCGTTCGTAACACAAGTGCTTTAAACGATTTACCACGGAGTCAGGTGAATGAATGAGATGTTGTGACATTTTATTATTATTATTGCCACCCCGCTTGACTTTTCTTATTCTTAGGGAAGGCCTACGTCCAACATTAGAAGTTCTACTACTTCTACGATGATGATGATATAATACACACTGATTAAGTATGATCATTGTATCACACTGTATCACACAGAAAACTCATTCTCTCACTCTCATTCAAACCAACCTCAGTAAATGTATCAAGTAATCATCATCATGATCATACCAGCCTTTGGAAATCCACCGCTGGACATAAGCCTCTCAAAGAAAGTAGAGTTTTTGCCCATATTTGCCGCGGTGGGCAAGCGTATTATAAATCGCAAAGAGCAGCTATCGCGACGGGGATCTTACTGCCCATCCACGCCCTGTGCATTTGACCTGCACTGTTTGGACAGATATACCGCCATCTATCAGTTCTGGTACCGTTGTCGCCTCTTACGACACCTGATGCAGTGGGAGGTACTATTTTATTCTGCCGATACCTCATAGCATTAATAATATTATGCAAGAACATAACAACTTACGAAGTCAATCTAATTTTAGCGGACGCTGTAACGCGACCCACCCACTATGCATCCTGCTTCCATCCATCACTTATTGTCGTTTTGTGTTGCAGCTATCTTTATTTCGGGTCTTTGTTGAAATTCGCTCTCACCAGCGTGGCATTAAATGCACCGTATGATTGCGTACACGTGTGTGAATGAGATGTTGTGACGAAAATAATTTGTGGTTGTTTCTAATTGATATAGGATTACGTAACCGGGTAGTGTTAACATTCTACAGCAGCAACGCTTACTGGTATAATTATACTAATATTATTTTATTTTCGAGGCTATTTATTGCAATCTGTCATATTTCCATATTCAGCAATATTTTTATTAATTTGCAGTAGCTGTTTGTGACCTCTTATGGTGTCACGTGTCCATACCTTTTTTAGTCTTGGGCATAAGTACAGAGGCGTTTTTATTTTTAATCTTGAAAATTTATTTTTCCTTTTCATCAGGTCAACACCAAGTTCATTGACATGGCTAAGGAGACAATCTTTGTATCTGGGCATCACTTTCATAATTTCTTCTATGATTGTGGAAATTTTTCAATCATGGTGCAACCACTCATTCGTCATATATCAAGGTGAGTTGGTTATCATTCTAATATTTTGTTTGTTTGTTACGATTTCATCCAAAATGTAATAGACCAATTGAAATGATTCTTACACCATATTGTATTTCATAAATTCAAAATACAATCACGCGAACTATATTTGATTTTTTATTATTAGACTAGGTCGACTAACAAGCCTACAATCGCGTGGTAGTAAGCGTCACTGCAGCCTATAGACACTCGTGTTACCACACGGTTATCACTAGCGCAGTGTTAACCTTGTAACTTGAATATATTATACCGAAGATACATTTCTCATTTCACTGCCTCTCTCACCTTTAAAACTGTGACCAGCAAACATAACCATTTGGTGGTAGAAAAAAGTGAGTTACCAATACAGACGACCTTTGTATACTCTCTACGTCTACTACCTCTGGTAAATGTCAAGTAAATGTATTGTGCATTGTCCTGGTTCAATTTAAAATAATAAAAAACGCTCTAGGAGTACTTTTAAAATGTAAAATGATATAAACTCAGTTAGACAATATTTTTAGAGAGTCCAATTCCTAAAGTTAATTTGTTAATAATAGAGTTGAATAAATATTATACTTTCCATAAAAATTATTCTCAAAAACCTCATGAATTTTCAATAACTCACCTAATGCTTCCTTAATGTTCTTTGATGATATGGCCTCAAGCATAATCCCTTAAACGAATAACTTAAACAATAACTGCTCATTTGCCTTTGCTAATATCCCTAAATACGTTTTGAAGATATCGCAAACAGCTTCAGGCGACATTGACAATTAGATGAATTATACTTTCAAAGCATTGGATTTGCATAATGCTAAATGACAATATTTTGTAGAGGGGTGAAATCACTCCCCAATTCAAATTCTGTTATGACTAAAAATATGTCTTTGTAGCTTGAAGTGAGAAGACTTAATGTTCACCATTTTAAAATAAATTTATATTAAAGGTTTTTCTAAGGTCTGTTGACATAACAGAAGATTTCTAAAAGGAACAATATAACAGGTCCTCGCATTGGCCTATTCTTCTATATGTATAGCTAATTTACTAACCCAACAGACGTTGACCTGTCTTAAATAATCCTCATAATTACAGTCACTGGAAGTCTACTCCTGGACAATAGTCTGGACCTAATAGGCCACCCCAAGAAAAAAGGAATTTTGCCCCCTGGACAAGCATTTTGGCAATCGCAGAGTGCATCTTTTTAGGATGTATGTTCTGCTGTTTTTCAATTCTGGTATCTTAGTCACTTTTTTGAGATACCTGATAAAGGGAGGAAGGGAGGTACTATTCTTCTCTGCCTACTAACTATTAATTGCAAATATTTTGTCCACAGTTTTCACCCTGATTACCCACTGTGGATTGGCATAATGAGAATTAAAATATGCGCGTTCGAACACGGGGATCGAAATTAAAAATTCCTGTTGCCCACAAAAGGGTTAACACACACACGATTTGAATTTAAATAGTCACATATCGTAATTAAATTGGACAAGCATTATTTGGCGTAAAAGTTAAAAATTTTAAGCTCGCGGACAAAATGAAGGTAAAATATTCCAAATTAAATATATATATTTAGCCGTTGGGTACCGGCAGAGTAGAATAATACCTCCCCCTGTACAAGGTGTCGTAAGAGGCAACTGAAGTACTAGGACCGACAGATGGCGGTATATCTATCCGAAACTGTGTACCTCAAATGCACAGGGCGGGGGTGGGCAGCAGCATCCCCGTCGTAGATGCTGCGCTCTGCGATTGCCAACACGCCTGCCCAGCGTTGTAATTATAAGTAAAAATCCTTCTTCCTTAAGTAGGTAATACTTATAATCTGGCGGGATCACAATGGTGCTGCCCATTGTATTTTAGTTACGCCAGTTAGTATATATATACCGCCATCTGTCGGATTCGGTATGTCATTTCCCTCCCGCGACATACAGCTTAAACTGCGTTTATTACGTTCGTAATCAAGTGAATAACAAAGTGAGAAGCACATTGATATTTAGTCAAAACTATCTTGTTCATTAATCTTGTCAGAGTTATCACAAAAAATATATTAGGTATTGATGTCTGGATACTTTTTTCATTTGATGATAAATAAAACGCCGCCATTTATCATCATCATCATATCACCCATTCCAAATCTACTTATATACATAGGGGGTATTTGGTCCATAATTGGTCCTCGCTAGACTTGCTTGTTGGCAATCGCAGAGCAGTACCTCGGTCGCCTCTTACGCCACCTTGTACAGGGGAGGTAATATTCTTCTCTACCACTACTCCACGGTATTGCAACGCAGCCATTGCCTGTAACTATTAAGTTATATAAACACATTCATCTGTCTGTCACCATCATATCAGCCGTCTACTGCTGAACAAAGTCTTCCCCAAGTGATTTCCAATAGCGTCAGATCATCATTTTAATCTTGGAGTATATTGATTTATCAGATTGATTGAATCAGAAATGAGGAGATCCATGAAAGAACCGAAGTTAAATTACACAGCTGATTAGCAAGTTAAAGAGGCAGTGGGCAGGGCATTTGGTACGCAGAACCAATGAAGGATGGAGTCGTAAGGTTTTGGAATGGAGACATAGGATCGGATTAAAACTTTGTCTTACTTAGACATATTTATGTGGTCTCTAAATAAGGTTTTTTTAGTCTTTAGTACAATTACGTTTTCGCTATATAGAAATCAAAGTTTAGTGTCTATTTGAGATTGGTTTCAAATCACAATCCGCACAACATCACAGCTCAATTATTTACATTAATTATGATGAATTCGTCACTTGCTTCCAATCCTCATATGACAATTAAGGAACGTCTCACCGCCAGACGGAATTGCATCAATCAGGGTTGTCAATTTTGCTTCGTTACTGGAAACCGCTTTGATAAGACATGCAGATAGGATTACCAGCTGCGGCAGCCCTGGTTTGTACAATGATTAGTATAGCAAGCTTGTTTAGGATTAGGCACGATGTCTAGTTTACTACTGATAGTAATATTTATGTGTGTATCGCTACTGTTCTTGTAGTAAAATAAGAACCGCGGACGTGACCATTTACGCAAGCCCAATGAATATAGATGGGTTTTAATACTTCAAAGAGACCCGGGGCACCTGAAAAAATTAAATTTGAATTACCCATCCCAAAACGAACTAATAATAAAGATTCTTAATATCGATGTTATCTTTTAACATTAACGCGTTCACTACTCATAAGAAAAATTTTAAATTAAACTTTTTACTTATCTGTTCGAAGTTTTGGTTACCTTTCGGCAACAATTCTCACCTTAAGTTTTATTATAGATGATCATCATATCCATTAGAAGTCCACTGCTGGATATAGGCCTCTCCAAGTGAGGAGATTATATGCCTATAATTGCCGCGCTGAGCAAGCGTGTTGGCAATCGTAGAGCGCAGATTTCGCAACTGCTGCCCAACCACGCCCTGTGCATCAGCTGCACTGTTTTGGACGGATATGCCACCATCTGTCGATTCTGGTACCTTAGTCACCTCTTACGACAGCTGGTGCAGTGGGAGGAACTATTCTACTCTGCTAACTTAAAGTGTTACTTTTAATAAAATAATAGACAAAACATTATAATATTAGAAATTAGTTAATTACAATATAAACATTTTTATTAAAAAAATATAAAAATCATTTATATGAATAAATATTATTAACATGGACTAATATTATAAATCTAAAGAGTTTGTTTATATAAACGAGCTAGTATCGGGAATCACTGGTCCGATTTGAAAATGTTTTTTAATGTTGGATAGTCCATTTAAAGATAAAGGCTAACATTTATTTTTTTAAATGTAAAGATCCGTTAAATTAAATAAATAAATCCTGAAAAGAACCGTACCCGTCACAAGCTAATCTAAATCTTCACGAGAATGAAGATAAAATAGTTGTCATTTAATATAGCCTAAAGTGATTCATAGCTTTGCCACCTGTCCAATAGAGATAAGGCTTAAATCCTTTGTCTATCAGCAGCTTACTGCGGATCAATTAAGTATGATTTGGTTTAAACTGAACGTGCTTTGTTTGCATATTGTAGTCTACGTTTAGAATCATTAAGTCCACTGTCTATTAGTGCTTGGACTGCTGAAGACTAGAAACTTGAAGCTATCTACGTAAGACAATTATGTTTATGGATATGTTTAAGAATAATGTAATTATTCTGCTATTGTTACTTGCTTAACTTACTTTGCTAGAAAACAATACAAAATTGATTGAAATATTTGATAAATCTAGGAACTAGACTTATCGCATGAATTAGTAATTTTAAGAGTTATTGTAACCATCCTTGATAAATGGACTGTACAAACCTGAAAGATTGTTATAAGTGCGTTCAAACAAACAACCACATTTATAATATTAGTATAGATATTAAAGGAGAAGTTGACTGTTGAAAAACATATCAACGCAGAGCCTTAACTATAGGGGTTAGAATCTTGAGGATTTAACCAACTCACTTCCTAAAGGAGTAAAACGGGGGTGCTAAATTGGTATAAAAGTTCAACAATTTAACGCAGGTGCAACCGCGGGGCGAGTCGTATAATAGTCACTGGTCGTATATAAAACGATTACTACTTTATTTGGATGAAGTGAATTAATTAAATAAGATAATGAAGCATACACACTTTAATCTAATTACTTATACATCGTGTTTTTTAAATATAAATAAATTTACAAAACTAATTTAAAACATTAAAAAGTTATGGAGTTATATACGGTAGCTATAGCCATAGTATTCACACTATATTCATTGACCTGACTCCGAGATTAGTCAATTAAAACACTTGTGTTACGGACATCAGACAATAGGGAAACTACAAATATACTATTTAAATACATATATTTATCACCAAGACACAGAACAAATACAAATATTTGTCCTGAGTGGGGATCGAACCTACAACCTTCTGCACACAAGATAGGATCACTACCGTCTGCGCAATCAGGCCCGTATACCAATTACTAAGCAATGTAAGACTGTCTTATTCAAAACTGTCTCTCCTATGCATAATATCACTGCAAAGCGTACGCTTCAATATTCAAATTTCATTAAAATTCAGGAGTAAGTATAGGACTGAAAATTATCATACCTTATTAATATTATAATCGTGAAAGTCGACCGTGAATTACCTGCATAGTAGAATATAACCTTTCTCTGTACTAGATATCTATAGTCTGGTGTCTAAGAGTACTAGGTGATGGCGATAGCTCAAATGCACAGGTTGGGGATAGGTAGCAGCATCACCATCGCAAAAGCTGCGCTCTGCGATTGTTAAAGTGCGGCAATTATGGGCAAAATTCCCCCTTTCCTGGGGTATGCCTATGTCCAGCATCGGACTTCCAATGGCTGGTAAGATGATGATGAACCACCTACGTCGTGCTATTTGAAATTGATCTACATCTACATTAGAGCTTCTGGAATGTTGTAGAAAGAAATACGATCATGGTTGGCATTATTTGAAGTTTATCATGTAGGGATGAGATGAAAAGTAGTACCTCAGGAATGAAATATAAAGTGGTACCTCGCGAACAAAGTCGCAGGCGAAAAGCTAGTTTGTAATATATTTGCATATGTGCTACATCAATAATAAGTCAAACAACAAGAGATAATAACCTGTAAATACAAATCTATGATACCAATTACGTTATCTATTACAGCGTCAATACAATTACACGAATCGTCTCAATCAGATCTGCATTAAGTTCAAATTGCTATTGAAATTATAATTGGCAGTATTAATTGTGTTTGGGATTAGTTTGAAGTTATGAGTCCACGTACTACTTAGGGGTATGATATACAGTGTGTCGAAATGCTTACGGAAGAAAGTCTTGTTTGACACAATAATTGTGTCTAATTCTGACCATATTACGTAAAAAGTTTTTCAAAATTGGTATTCAAATCCTTTGATTTATACTGTATTTTGAAAATAATCAGAATAATCCACGTAATTATTAATATGCACGAATGCAAAAATGTGTGTCTGTCTGTTTGCTTATTACGTTGTCACAGTTTAATTTAAATAAAACGCAATTAGCATTGTTTGAACTCGGGAAAACAACAGGACGTATTCGTCATGGTCTTCAAGTCATGTGATCAACTCTCCACCTAGGATAAATATTTACGTACTAAACAGTCAAATTACTGTATGTAGGTTATATATCGTCGTTTTAGTTCTAACACAGCGTAAGTCAAATTGTTGACACTTTGTATTTGTATTTAGTTGATGCGAAATAGATTTCGTTTAGACAATACATGGTATAAAACGTTTACTGCAGCGTTGGAAATGTAATATCGTGTTATCATTGGGCTTAATTATTAAGTTGACAACTTTGACATACGCGGTGTTAGAACTTGTGCGACGATATGAAGTATTATGCCTGCAATTCTTCTGACTGTATGCCTTATCCTCTGCTTGTAATTTCTTTGTATGTCCGTAACTTTAGTTAACCGCAGGTAAAAGATGCTCATATTATCATAAGCTTGTTGCCTATCTTGTAACTTAAAGATTTTTTATCACAGTACCCAATAGTTTGACTGCTTCTTTAAGCCGGAACACACTAATGCTAATTCTGCTGTTTGGCGGTAGAAATATGTAAGAGTGAGTTACCAAAACAGACGACCTACATATGAGGTCTACCTCTAGAATATATAAATGCTTTGAACTACTTCTTCCGGAGTCAGGTCAATGTATGAGATGTTGTTTGTGTTTAATTTTTTACTTTATATCCCCAAGAAATCGCGAGACATAACATAAAATGAGGTTCAAATATTAGAATATAAATCATGTTTTGACGTCAATTCAAAACTACAGTACAGCCTCATTTCTTTCAAATAGTACTAACCTGATGTGACGCAGAAAAAAAATGTCAACTGTCACACAGCCAACACCGTTCAAAATTTGTCATGTCTCGGTTTTGTGATGGAAATGTAAAAAAAGAGAATTTAAACAATTAACAGTGAAAACGGCAATGTATTGTTATTTTGCGGATGGTATATCTGTTACTTAGGAAAGGTATGAGTAAACCAGACAATAGAGACTTTGAAGAGAGGTACTCCGCATGTTTCATAGATTTTGGAGTAAAAACTGGTGAGTGAACAGAATTTCTCAATATAAGATCCAAACTTTGTTCAGTTGTAATGTTCGTTTGTAGTGAAAACTGTTGAGACATTATATTATTAGTGATCCTAACTTGTACGCCGTGGGTTCTGGATTCGATTCCCACCCAGAGCAAATATTTATATGATGGTTTTGTGTTTGTTCTGTGTCTTAAATATGTGTATTTAAGTAGTATATTTCCTCTGTGGTCTGGTGTCTGTAACGCAAGTGCTTTCAGCGACATACCAGGGAGTCAGGTCAATGTATGAGATTATTATTATTATTTAGCCAGATAAATACTAATAATCACAATAATCTAGCTCTGTATTGTTTGTTGAATACAATTGTCATTCTGATTTGATTACCTTAAGCTAGAAATAGGTACGAGTGTTATAAAAATAGTATAATGTTTTGCATTTAAAATCATCAGACGTTGATATATGGCGACATCATAGCTTTTAGGATCCTTCTAAATTTTCAATATAATTAAAAATAAAATAATAAATGTAATTAACATTATGTTAATTAAATTTATAATTTATTTATGTTTATATTTAAAACCGAAATATCTTCAACGCCTGGCAGTAAATATATATTATTTTTATCTACAACAAGTCAGTTATTTTCTTTTTATTAGACCAGGTCGACAGAAGTCTGCGTGATAGAATGCGTATAAAACATATAAAGGCTCGTGATATTACTTACGCATAGGCAACCTAGTGATCTGAAGATATTATGGAACATTACCCAGTAATTTCACCTTCAAACCGAAATACTGCAATGCGAACACTGCTATTCAGTAGAAAAGGTACCAACGCAGACGATATAGATATATATATATATATATATATATATATATATATATATATATATATA
>JACJUM010002477.1:1174975-1270220 GCA_020976665.1 Heortia vitessoides | reverse complement strand
GACGGGCCTCTTGATTGGAAGCATGATGGGCACCTTCTTCATGCACAGCATCAAAAAGTGGCCAATGGTGATAGGCGGTGGCTTGGGCTTCGGGATGGCGTATTACAACTGCGAAAAGAGCCTCAACGACTATCTTCTGTCTATGGACCCTAAGGAGTGTGTTATAAAGTTGGTATTTGTTTACATTATCTATGATTCATATTTATTAATAATTAATGTTTTAATTTCTATAAGCTTGTAATGACCTGTTATCAAAAAATTGCATGAATTCATAATTCGCAACGAATACTCCAATACGACTATATCGTACAGAGAAAAAGGTAAAATAATACAAAAACATATTTTGTAAGTAATGTGCAATGATGTTACGACAAAAAACTGCACAAAAATTAATTAAAATACTACTTAATTAGGATCCGTCAATACTCCATTATATATTGGGCCTTATATATACTCACAGGCTTGATAGCGCAGAATGTAGTGACTCTTGTGCGCCAAAGGTCGTGGATTCGATCTCCATCGACGACAAAAATTTATATGATGATATAAAGTGTAGTGTTTGTTGTCTGTCTGGTTATATATAAGTTATGAGTGTTCAACTAGTATAATTTATCTGTTGTCTGTAACACAAGTGCTTTAAGCTACTTATCACGAAGTCAGGTCAATGTAGGAGCAGTTGTAGGAATTTATTGAATGTATATATATATATATATATATATTTCTGTTGTACTGCAGAATAATCTATGACATTAACACTTACTATCCATAGCATAAACACTTTTAACTATAATAATATAACTAAACATGCGATGGATTAGTTAAAAAATTTATTCATGTTGATATGCGCTCACTGCTAAGGCTTAAACTTTTTTTTTTATTTTTTTTTTTTAAATTCCCACAACATCTCATACATTGACCTGACTCCGTGGTAAGTCGCTTAAAGCACTTGTGTTACGGACGCCAGACAACAGAGGAATCACAAATATACTACTTAAATACATATATTTTACACCCATACACAGAGCAAACACAAATATCATCCTATAATCTCTGGGTGGGAATCGAACCCACGACCCCTGGTGCACAAGACAGGATCACTACCATCTGCGCCATCGGGCCCGTAAACTAAACATATAATACCAAAAGGAAATAAAAATTGAAGTTTTCGTAACAGATGAGACAAGCGTTGTGAGACTATGTCGTGGATGTGATCGAGTTTATTACATAAATATGTGTGCGCAAATGATAATATTTTCTTGTGGAGTGGTTTTTTGATCCTTCATTCATTGCATGCTTCATTCGTTCTTCATTCAAGAATGAATGATAAACGAACGTTTGAACCATGGTCTTGACTAATAATAATATATCCCGATTTTGTTTATTTAATTGATTCCCTGTAAGGAACCAGTTTAAATACATATCCACGTTATTTAATTGTAAGATATATTTCTTTCAAATTGTAATAGCAAAAGAACCGAACAAGACCATTAAGGGGTCACCTTTCGCCACTCCGTACCCCAAACAAATAACGTTGCCAACAAAAACCACCGCTAAATTAGCGACAATATGGCGACAATCCCATCCAATCCAGACAATGGAGACGGGAACTAATTACTACAATAAAACACTAAAAGGACATTCGACTACTAAAAGTAGTGGACCACATTGTAAAAGGTTGTAAATAACAGTAGTGCAGATAAAAGAAGACGCATTGTAAAGTGCAAATGAGTTGTAATAAATATTGGTCATTGTGTTAAAAAGTAGGGTTGTTATATCGCTGCTGGATTTGTTGGATGTTACTTTTTGTCGGCTCAGTATGTATGGTGGCAACTGTTACTTTGTATTTTTTGGAGTTTCTAAGGATTATATATAAATATTTCTTTTTAAATTGTTGGTATGTGTATGAACTAGTTAATTTATAGAATTTTCACACTAGGTCTGGTCTCTTTTACCCCTTTGAGAGATGATTTTTAAAAAAATATTTTACATGTGTTTCATGACTTTCAATGAAGAACCTTTATATTTAATTTCTTTCAAATAACTTCAAAACCAGCAAAGTTTCATACTAACTCTGTACCCCTGTTTTACCCCTTCTGGGGGCGAATTTTCGAAAAATTCTATATCCTCCCTTACATTTTATAAATAACCCCCATGGAAAATTTGAAGTTTCTAATCCTTAAAGATTGACCGTGGGTTGATATGTCGGTCTGTCAATTAGCTTCTCCTTGTATATCTACAGATATTTAAATGATCGCGCTCTGAAATATAAATAGGATAGGAATTTATCATCATCATAATCATCATTACAGCCATTGGAAGTCTACTGCTAGACATCCAAGAAAAGGGGCATTTTGCCCATAATTGCCGCGCTGGGTAAGGATGTTGGCAATCGCAGAGCGCAGCTCGGGGATGACGGGGATGCTGCTGCCCATCCTTACCCTGTGCATTTGAGCTACACTGGCTCGGATGGATATACCGCCATCTGTCGGTCCTGGTGCCTTAGTCGGTCTCATACGACACCTGGTACAGAGGGAAGTACTATTCTTCTCTGCCTCTCAGCTAATGAGGTATAGCTGAGGAATTTATAAAAATGCCAAAACATTATTTCACAAAATAATGTGTGTTCCTGTATTATATTAAATGCTTATTTTTTATGTAATATGTTAGCAATAAATCTGCGAAGAAATTGCCAAATAATTAGTTTTTCAAATGTTGTTTGTAAAATTAACTTTTGTGTGGCAGATTTTAGACGTTCTGGCATTTTAATGTAATGTAAAGTGATTAATTCATCACATTGTCTAGACAATTCTGTTATCATATATTATGTGTCAACATTTTAATAAAAAATGCTAAAAATTGGTAACAAATTGTATGTTTCATTTTTTTAATCAAACTGAAGTGAGTTCAATAGAAATATTTATGATGCATCCCTATTTTTCTACCAATTGCCACCTTGGCTTATTATTAGCTAGCTTCTTTACCATGCCGCATCCGATTCAGGTTTTGTCGGTGTTAAGCATTCAATTATTGTCCATACACAATTGCCGAGCGGCAACCCTATTGTAAATCTTGACGCAGCCAAACGGTCAACGTATAAGACGGTATTCTCCTTTATCCAAACCAGCGGGATACTTCCTTCAATCGTCGCTTTGTTGCCAATAGAAAGGTCAGTTACTATTGCGTTACCTATTGTAAGTTTTATAGTTTTCGATTCTATGTTTGTACGCGTTTTGGCACCGCCCTCCTTTCCTTTATTACCAGAAATCTCTTCGGTGTTTGCAAACGTCCCGCCTATATAGTCTTTGCCACCCACAGTGCTTTCATACAAAATGTCTACTGCAACTGCTTTTTCAATATTTACTTCTGCTGCCTTGTGTTAAGGTTCGTTATCCGTTATTTTGTCGGTATTATTATTTTGGTTGGCCGGCAAATCGTCACTTGTTATTTTGTTTTCAATATTTTTATTTGGTCCAACGTTTCAATCGTTTGTGAGTCATCGCCGGCTTTGAAGTCTATTTCTATGGCTTTTTTTTAGGTACGTCAATTACATTTTGGGCTTGGAAATTGGTCTGCCGCTTAGAATCTGGTTTCGATGGCAAGACAATAGACCCAGAGGCAATGGGCATGCAAAACGTTTATATTGTGGGCCTAATTGGATTCGGTGACCACCCTTTCAGTATGTTACTTGATGTGCTGTGCGCAGTTACGACAATTGTTTTGTTGCTATTATATTTCGAAGGATTATCTTCGTTTTGGAAATAATTGTTAGCTTACTTTGATGTAGCAGCGGTCACATGTAAAGGCAGCTGATGATGACAAATTGGTATTATTTGTTCAAAACCTTAATTGACCTAAACATTTTGTTTGTTTCAGGAAACAGCCATGACGGTCACTTGGAACTCGTGAATCTATAATTAACTATATGAAATTCGTCCTGTAAAATGTCACTTTGTAGTAATAAATATAAACTGTTTATGTAGCACAAAAAGGTGAAATTTTAAAGTTGTAGTCAGTAGTTTTTATTTGACGTAGCTGCGCAATGAAACATTAATTTTATTACAGCTTTGGCACGCACAGGCAAAGCAGTTGGGCATAAAGTATACATTATGGATAAATAATATCGTTTGAATGATGTAATTAATTTGGTCATGACAATGGAACTGTTTATGAAGTTGACTATTTATCCACATCATTAGTTTAAAGTGACAATGATTGCTCATTAAAGTTAATATAACACACGCTGAATATTACGGCCACAAAATAAAACGTGTGTTGAATCCGTTAAATGTACGGGCTAATAGTTGCATTTATTTAAACTAGTAAATAACAACAACATATGAGTTTTGTAGATAAAACTTAATCTAAAGTATAACGGTTTAAACAAGGCATTACTTAGTTTCATTGAAAAAAATATTTTGAGTACTGTTTTTAATTTTGAAGTCAGGAGCTGAGCATCCATTGTCTAGATTTTTTGAAACTACAAGATCAAATTTTACCACAAGAAAATAAATTACATTGGGAACGCAAAACATAATATAGTAAAACATAGGGTAAAAACGTAAAAGATTCTGCGAGATAATTATAGACGTCTAAGACGAAGAGTAAAGAAATAACCATGGAAAAGTATTTTTATATAATTTCATAAGAAATGTTTGCCATATGATTTTAATGTTCTTATTTCTACAACTTTACGAGTATTTTTATAAACACATTAACACTTAGTTGTTATAAACACTAATTATTACTGCTTATAAATGATCTCTGACTTGCTGTCTCAGTTTCAAAATAATAATATGAACAAATAGCGACCCACCCGGTATCGAACAGCAGTAATGCGAATAAAAAATCAACATTTTGGTAACCCCTTTAAGAGATTAAGGTGAAAATATGTATTTATTTGTTCCTCTACTAAATTATGCATGTATTTAAAATAACAAACATTAAACACTATTTAAGGAAAGCCACATTAAAATCCGTTACGTAATTTTAAAGATTTAAGCATACATAGGGATGGACAGCGGAAAGCAACTTTTTCATACTATGTAGGGATGGACAGTAAAAAGTAAGTATTTAATTTTCTTTAGCCTAACCTTAGAGTAACATCTCTGAAAATAACTCTTATCTTATTCACATGTAGCGTTTAAACGTGACATCTTAAGGTAAGATCAATTTCAGCAAAGGTATAAAGGTATATATATATAGGTCGAATAGTTTTACATTTCCCAAATATGAACTCTGATCGATCTACATCCATTTGCCTACTAATTTAACATTGATTTTAGCAAACAGAAAATTTAATCTAGGTAACAGAATGCTTTTCCTAAAATTAGTATACATTATTATACATGGTATTATAAGGATGCTATTGAGACACTGATTAATTTGTAAATAATATTTCTAACCAGTGTTTAAATTTGTAAACATATGTTTGTAGATAAACTCTTTCTAATATTTTTTTTCATAAATGCGTTCACTACTTCTAACACAACTACTTTAAAACAGTTTAAAAAAGGAGTTTTATTGTAAACTGTATTCTTAAGTTATATTTTTATATAGATGAAGTTTATCTTCAACCATTTGTAACATATTTAATTAATTATTGTTAGCTGATTAAGTTATTTGACAAAAACAATTGAAGATGCCGTGAGGTACTGGCTGAATAGAATAGTACCTCCTATCGCACCAGGTGTCGTAAGAGGCAACTAAGGTACCAGTACCGTCAGATGGCGGTATATCCATCTGAAAAAGTGCAGATCAAATACGGGGATGGGCAGCAGCGTCCCCGTCGCGATAGTTACGCTCTACGGGAGACAAAATTCTCGTTTCTTGGAGAGGCTTATGTCCAGCAGTGGACTTCCAATGGAATTAAAGATAAGTCTTAAAAACGTTCTCATAGAACAATCTGTTGTAACATGTACTCATTTTAGGAAAATATATCTTCTATCAAATATCTCAGGGCTATAAACAATAGGTAAGCAGTAGTTTAATTTAGATGTCGCTCTTGAAAATTGGTAATTCAAAGTTTAAAATAATCTTCGCTAGTAGCCGTTACAAAAGGCTTGTAGCTAGAATCATTAATTTTTATTAATTATAAATGAAATATGTTGAATGCATACTAAGTGTGGGTTCATAAAGTGTTACTTATAATTTCTAAGCGCACAAGAGACTGCATATCCGCATAGGCTGAAAAGTGAATCACGTAGTTAGTTCAGCGAGGCATGACTACATTTATTGAATCGTACATAATGTCGGACAATGCAATGGTTTTATATATTCGCTAGGTTCTGCATATAATCTAATAGTGTTTTTACTATGCCGTGTGGTACCGGCAAAGTTGAATAGTACCTCTTCGTATATCAGAAGTTATAAGAAGCGACTGAGGTATCGCAACCGATAGATGGCGGTATATCCACCCGAAGTAGTATATGTCAAATGCAATAGAGTGCGGATGGGCAGCAGTATTCTTATCGTCAAACTACGCTCTGCGATTGCCAAGCGCGGCAAGAATGGTCAGATTACCCCTTTCTTGGGGAGCAGTGGTTCAACTTTGATCCAGCAGTAGACGTTTTGCAGCTGCTATGATAATGGTGATGCTTTTTACTAAATTAGCATTTATATTTAATAATAGCAGTGACCTGCGGATTCATCCGCATAGTTCTCGTTCCCGTGGGAATAATAAAACAGTAACTATATTTAGTTACTTGTAATATCATCTATGTGAGAAAGTACCGTTAAAATTCGAACAAATAGATAGACAGAGAGACCTCGACAGACAGACAAAATGAATACATGTTTTTTTCTATTTAAGTACCGTGTTTACTTTCATATGCATTTATTAAATAGCTGTTAGTATTTTATAAGTCTATTTTTTATGATTTACTATCTTACATTAATAAACTACTGCATACACGATTGCTGGTTGAGAAAAGGCAGAATTTTCCTGAGAACGTCTTTAATTGGTCAGAGTCCTAAAAAATTTGTCTATTAATTTTTACACTGCAATTAACTCATTTAACTCTACTTTCTTTCGTGGCTCTACATGTCACAATTAACTTTATATTTCCTTTTCAAACATGGTTAGGTCAATGTATGAGACGTAAAGTCAATTATTTTTGTTTTAGCTTATTAAAATCAAGCATATATATCATCACAACCACTACTACCATCATCAAAATATTAACACTTTCTTATTTTACTACATATAAAACGCTACTGATCTACCAAGGTTTTCATCCCCATTTCAGGGACTCTAAACGTGATGAGTCACGGCTTGGACCGCGGAGGTCATTGACTCCTCGGATCAGGTGAGCATCGGAGTGCGCTAGATGACACGCACTGACTCACTGACGATGCAGTGTATGACTCATGCGCTGAAGTAGGCCAGAGGGACTATGGGAGGCATAGAGTAGATTTAGGCCTATCACCATGATTTTTTTTTATTCGACCTGGTCGATATACATGCAAACAGTCTGCATGATAGTAAGCCTGACTGCCTATAAACGCTTAATATCACTCACACATTGCTAACCTTGTGACTTCAGGATATTATGCCACATTGCCCAGTAAATTCACTGTATCTCTCATCCGAAACACAGCAATGTCGACCCTGCTAGTTGACGGTAGAAATAGGTGGGAGTGAGGTACCAATGCAGACAACCTTTAGTAATTTGTATTGCTATGAATTCTGTGCCCGGATGTCTTGTTGTTTTTTAATGTTTTAACTGTAATTCCTATTTAATGCTAGAGGTACCAGCAAAATGGAGTAGTATCTCTCTCTGTACCAGGTGTCGTAAGAGGCGACTAAGGTCGATAGGCGATATCCATCCGAAACAGCTCATATGGACAAATCGGGGATGGGCAGCAGCACCTTCTTAGAAAAAGCTGCGCTATGCGATTGCCAACATGCTTGCCCAGCGCGGCAATTATATGGGCAATGAATCTCCTTTCTTAGACAGGCATATATATTCAGCAGTTGACTTCCAATGGCTATTGGTATGATAATGATGAAATTGCTTTGCTGTAAATTTGTATAACGTTATATATTAAAGTTATATTATATTATACTGCAAATGTTAAGATAAACCAATAAAAATTATGTTATATTGTGCAATTATCGGAAAAAATATTGGAATAAAAAGAAGAGGCTGTAATTTCGACGGCTTAGTATTTAATAATATACTAGCTAAACCTAACATGCATGTGTATTTTAACGATATTTATGAAGTGCTTGTCAAATGCCGTATCATTTATATTCGTTATGAGTGTTCGTTAACAAGTGAATTTGACATGCACTTTGTTAACGAATAACACACAAAATTAACGGAACTGAAAAAGTAAATTTTCCGAAACTTGTATACAATAATTCGTTATTTTCTAATGAAATAATTCGTTTAATCGGAACAGCTTTATATGCGTGATGGTGTGTAAAAAAATGCAGTAAAATAAATTAACCATACAAATATTATAAAGCAGAAATATTGGATTGTTTATTTTAATACGATTAAACTCAAAATTTAGTTTCTATCACCAATTTAAACAATTTTTATCAATTAACATAGGCTATATATTTAAAGTAACGAGGAATAATTTATATTGTTGGGAATTTGCAAGAAATAATCTCAAAAACTACTCAAATGATTTTATATATAAAATATTTTCATAGGAAAGACGGCGGGCCCGATGGCGCAGGTGGAAGTGATCCTATCTTGTGCGCCAAGGGTCATGGGTTTGATTCCCACCCAGAGCAAATATTTATATGATGATATTTGTGTTTGTTCTATATCTGAGTGTGAATTGTATGTATTTAAGTAGTGTATTTGTAATTTCTCCGTTTTCTGGCGTCCGTTACGCAAGTGCTTTAAACGCTAATGCTAGCCATAGTTTCAGGTCAATATATGAGACATGGAAAGAAAACAAAATGGTAGCATATGGTAGAATTTTTTTAGTATAGTAGAATTTTCCCTTATATTTAATGCCTCCTTATAAAATAAACATTTATTTTGCAATGACTGCATAAAGTATTATATTACCTATAATATAATTAGTAACGCTTAGCAATTTCACCCGCGTTAAGTTGTAGAGCAAACCTAGTATCATTTATGCTCCGCTGTGAGAGTGCGAGGTTAAGCCTTATATAACCTTTCTCAATTTGTAACACTGAATTTCTGACCTCATAAATAAGGCCCTTCGTTAATATGTCAGTCAAATTGAATCAATAATATTTTTGTTAAAAAATGTTGTCCAGCAAGACTCCTTTCCTTCCGTGGTCAAGAAATAAAAAAAAAACACGAGAGGTGAAACACAAGCAGCGATTTGTAACATGAAATAGGCGCTCGGTTTCTGCCACAAAACAAACTGCATTTTATTTTCTTTCATTTTGCTTTATAAAGCTTGACCAGGCCAACTTAAATGTCAAAACATTATGCAAATTATGAAATGTACCATTTTAAAAGGCAACTTGATATTCCTTATTACTTTCTTATTCGGTACACTTCTTATTTCTTTAGTTTTATTCCTTCATGTTTTTAGTAGGACATTAAATTATCGGTCTCGCTCTCATCATTATTATCATAGAAGCTGGACACAAACCTCCCCAAGAAAGGGGTAATTTGCACATGATTATTGCGCTGGGCAAACGTTTTGGCTATCGCAGAACGCAGCTGTCACGACGGGGTTGTTGCTGCCAAGCCCCGCCGTGTGAATTTGAGCTACACTGTTCTGGATGGATATACCGCCATCTGTCAGTTTCGGTACCTTAGTTGCCTCTTAAAACACCTGGTAAAGGGAAAAATACTAATCCACTCGGCCTGTACCTCAAGGCAAAAAAAATAAAGTTATATTTATTGCACTATTAAATTAATCTATTAAAGAGCGTTAAGTTTCCAAAATGCTGTTCAAAAATTATGTCAGCAAACAAGCATTTGGTTCGCTTGATAATAAACGTGACCGCAGCCTGCGTCAAACAAGTGACTTTGCTTGTGTCATCACTAAGAAATAATTAGCGTGTAGCTAACCTTGTTAATTGAAGATAATATGTCACATGTACCCAGTAATTTCACTGCCTTTCTCACCCTTTAAACCGGAACACATCAATACTGCCATTTGCTAATAGGTGAGAGTCACGTACCAATACAGACAACCTTCGTATGAGGTCTACCTCTATTACCTAATACCGCTTGTGGGAATAACACAATGCACAAGACAGATAGAGGATATAAGATTGTCGGCATCGGAAAAGAATCAAGTCTACAAAGTGACTACTCACCGCATAAATAAATTATTTTGCATGCTCAAATAATTGATAAAAAATCAACATCAGCATCTTTAATCCAGCCATTAAAAGTTCCCAAAAGAATGTTGCCCATAATTGCCGCGCTGGGCAATTGCGACGGGGATTCCGCCGCCTATCTCCGTCATGAGCATTTGAGCTGCAATATTTTGGATGGATATACCGCCATCTGTCGCTTCTGGTACCTTAGTCGCCTCTTACGACACCTGGTTCTAAGAAAGGTTCGATTCTACTCTGCAGGTACTTACGGAACGGATAAAAAATAAAGTATTTAAATTACTACCACGTAAATGAAACAATACGGCCGATTAAAAGCACTGATAGTTCTAGAAAATAGATAAATTTATAGCGGGGTTTTGTTTAATATCAGTCAATCAAAACTTGATAGTCAGTGATTGCTGCATTCGTTACCCCACTATCGCGCATCGGGCGACAAGTGTTGGCTGTGTAAGCAAATGTTTGGCATGATGTTGGTGTTGTTTATAATAAGATTTTTTTCCCCATTTAGATTAGCTACTGTGTCTTTCATATATATTAAGTTAATTTCTCATGAGTACCTGCAGAGTAGAGTACCCTGACCAGTACCAGGTGTCATAAAAAGGGGTACCGGAACTGATATTCCCGTCACAAAGTACTGCTCTGCAAGAGCCACTACGCCGGACGAGCATAGCAATGGGCTGGGCACAATCTATGGGCACAAATACTCGTTCTTGATGAGGAATATGCCCAGCAGTGGCCTTTTTACAACTCGTGTAGTTATAAATAAATAATAAATAAATTACCACAACATCTCATACCTCGATCTTATTCTGTGATAAGTCACTTAATGCACTAGTGTTACGGATACGAGATAACAGAGGAATCACAAATATACTACTTCAATATATATATTTAACACCCAGATATATATATTCTTCAATATATATATTCATATGTAGACATATGAATAAAATTGTCGAACACATCCGTATAATCATGTGACGGGCACAGAACAGGGAAGATGGAATAATTTTATTTGGCATTAATGTTTAGATTCTGGCTACAAGTTATTGTTGTTAATATAATTATGACATTGGAGTTCTCTTAAAGTCTCTCACTTTAAGTCAATGTAATTACATAAAAACGCTGAACAGCTATACGAGTGCTATGATATTTTGAAATGATATGAGTCATTTTTATTAAATTACCGTACGATACTTAATTTATGTACTTTTTACATTATAACTTATATTTTTAAATTACAAGAATTTAACAAAGTCTGACAAAACTTAATTATTTATCCATGAATAAAGAGACGATCGTAAATGTATTACTACTGTAACAATACTTAAGCAACCAACCTCCAATTGTCATAAAACATTCCACAAACATTTGACCAAATATTTCGTCCAACTCTAATGGGCATTTACACGGTGGCCCCGGTAAAGTGATACCATAGGGAACCAATAACACCTCCACGCCATATTCGAATTAGCGTCCTTCTAACGACGTGGTGTGAAATGCATTAAGCCATCCATTTTCGCGCGGGATGACGTAATCAGTGTTTTTTGCATATGTTGTTCTGTTCGACTCGTTTATCTATGTTTATTGATTTTTTTAAATATTTCAATGATACTCTATCACAAAAAAATCTCCTCATAATTTATAATAATATTTTTTTAATTGAGCAATTCTGCTTACGTGCTTGAAGAAGAACACATTCTTCATTAATTTTATTTCATCACATAGGGATTTTCGGAAGTACGTACTCTCATACACACTATAAAAATCAAAGATATTTTCTAACTTTAAAATTTTTAATATTTTCGATATATCTTGTTATTATATCCTAAATAACGATATCAACATCATTTTAAACATCCTAACATAACTATTCGAATTAATTAGAATAGTGGAACTTAAAATACAACCTTTATATTTTGTTTTTTAAGCCTGTTAAAAATATTAAGAAAACATTGTTGAAAAACTAACATTTGTATAAAAATATGTCTTTCAGATTATTCTAGTATTCGCTTCATTATATAAGATTAACAAAATACATAAGTAGAAAATATTACAAATAAATAATACGATTTGATGGGGCCTCTGTTGAGATTTTATAACTATTATTTTGCTTTCACAATAATTTTTTAAGTTCATCTTCTGACTTCCGAGAGTCTTGATCGAGTTTCCACGCTTCTATTGGACATTTCTATAGGCCTATTATAGAGAAAGTAGACTACGCTAGAATTGACTCTTCCTCCGATGGCACTCAAAATGAAGCTGGAATAGAGCATATGATGGCTATAAGAAAAGAAGAGCAAATGTCACAAGAGTATCAAAGGGTAGAATACCTTGGTGATATCATATTTACGACGATAGTTTACAACCAGATTACGATCATTGATGTTAAATAATATTGTTTTTTTTTTGATAATGCCTAAAATTATGTTCAGACTTTGGTAAAATGAAATATGTTATTTTCTAGACCAAACACCATGCACAAACAACATACAAAAATACGCCAGATATCACATTCACTTTGATTAAACCCATTCGTTGCGCGGTGCAGTAAAATCTGTCCGAACCGCAGTTAATACGTGAAACCGCGCATTTCGGTGCTTCCCGCAACATTGTCACGCAAAAATTAAATCAACGGATTTACCTGGATATAAAGTTTTTAGATGTGATATTTGTGTCTATTTTACTTCGACTCTAATGCGTAACTTTGGCTCAAATTAGAATGTATTTTACTGAAGTTTTAAATACAACAGAAATCCTAGGTAGTATATCCTTACTTACGTGCTATATATTAATATTATAAATGCGAAAGTAACTCTATCTGTCTGTCTGTTTGTTACGCTTTCCCGCTTAAACCTCTTATCCGATTTTGATGAAATTTGACACAGACAAGTTTTAGACCCTGACAATTGAGATTGACTCTTAAAGTTTATATAAGTTAAGGTAAAGAGGTATGGTACCTAAAAAAGCTATTCCACGCGGACGAAGTCGCGGGCACAGCTAATATTTAATAATTTTTAATATAATAAGTTTAAGCACTGTCAATAAGTACTATGTAGGTAATTTAGTAGTTTCTTACATTATATTATAAGTCATCATTCCAGCCATTGGAAGCCCTCTGTTGGACATAGACCTCTCCAAGAAAGAGGAAATGTTGCCCATTATTGCCGCGTTAGGCAAGCGTGATGGCAATCGCAGAGCGCAGCTGTTGCTTCATTGCTTCGGATGGATATACTGCCAACTGTCGGTTCTGGTACCAAGTCCCCTCTTACGACAAGGTACAAAGGAAAGTACTATTCTACTCCGCTGGTACCTCATGGTAATATTTTATTATATATCCGGAACAGTGTAGCTCAAATGCACAGGGTGTTGATGGGCAGACGCCTTCCCGTGGAAAACGCTTGCCTTTGGCCTATATCTAACAGTGGACTTCCAATGGCAGATATGATAATGAACATAAAAAAGAAATCTTGATCTGTAGTAATATTGCCTCTTCCAATCTCTCTATTAAGCAATGCATTGTAGCGTATAATAAAGAATACGATGTCATAAACCTCGTGTTAACCAGTGCAGTGCTCTTACACTCATAGCAAGGGTCTCTCATAATCTAGTTTAACGTATTCATTTACAGAATATCATACTAGAAGCCTTGCTTTTTCAGCTTGATTTCAACGTTACGAAAATTTCGATACACAATTTCTAAGGTCAATGACCTTACAATTTTATTTTTTATCTTTATGAATTATACCATATGTTTTTCTATTTATTTATTTATTATAAGTACACTTACAGATTACTGTCGTATATACTTATAGTCATAATTAAATATAATATTAACTAGACGGTAACCAAGAAGATGTGTACACGATATGTTTTATTGTTTTTTTTAATTTAATATCTATTTTAATGTCTTGGCGTGACATTATAACCTTTAAGTTCAGAATATTAGTAGTATAAAACTTACCCTAGGATTTAATACTAAAATATTATGATCCAGAAAATGGTTAATCGATTCTCAACCTCATCTAAAAAGGAAATCAAAAAGCATGTATTAGAATATTTTAATTTATTTAAAAATCAGAAATCTATTTATCTTTTTTATAAATATTAGATCGGGGTAAGGTTTCCCTTACCTTTCGGTCGTAAGGTTCTGGAATGGAGACCACGTACTGGCAAGCGCAGCGTAAGGCATTCACATTAGATTAGACAGCAGTAGACATTATACTGCTAATATAATGTTATATTAAAAAAAATGTCATAGTGTTTATGTAGGATGAACTTCAAAACTACTAAACCAATTGCAATCAGTTTCTGTTTAGTGTGTACAGTTGGAACGTTCTTGAAAAATATAATAATTTCTATCTCAATTTATCGGTGGAATATGTTTTCACTATAAACATAGGTATGTATCAGCTAATATTTCTATAAAAATACACCACCAGTATTCATCACTTCAGCTATAGAAAGTCCACTGTTGGACATTGGCCTCTCCAAAATAGGTGGATTATCACCCATAATTGCCGCACTGGGCAGGCGTGGTGGCAATCGCAGAATACAATTTCGTGACAAGAATGCTGGTGCCCATCCCTACTCTGTAGTATTTAAATTGTCCTGTTTTGGATGTATATACCGCCATCTGTCAGTTTCAGTACTTCAGTCACCTCTTACGACACCTGTAACAGAGAGAGGTACTATTCTTCTCTGCTGGTACCTCATGGCAGTTGTTATTATATATCCTGAACAGTGTAGCACAAATGCACAGGGCGGGGATGGGCAATAGCCTAACCAATATCAAACAATAGACTTCTTAAATTGATATACCGCCATCTATCAGTTCCGGTACTTTAGTCGCCTCTTACGACACTTGGTACAGAGAGAGGTACTAGAGAAATATTAACTTTTATGCAAGTGCTAGTCGTAGTGGCTTGCTATATAAAAAAAGGAACAAGCCCCATGTAAAAAGAAAGCTAATTTATAGCAAGTTACAATAATAACTTACGTAGATAGCGAACACAATAAAAGAGGCAACTGTTTGTAACTGACCTACGGCAAACGTTCCAAGTTGGGGCGTGAGTCAGAGACTTAACTGGGCAATAAAACGCGGAGTTAGTCGTTAATTCTTTGTGAGTTCAGAAGCGCGGACGGACATTTTGACTAGTTATATTATTATTGAGAACGGGCCCTACTATTTGTTTATACATATAAAAAAACTAATTGCTTTTGTATCTAGTTCTTCAAATCATGAATCAGTTAATTTACACAAATTCATGAAAAGTTCGATGTCACTCTGTGTTATGAAGCTTAAGGCACTCGTGTTATGGACATCAAACAACAGAGAAATCACAATTATAATTCTTAAAACATAATTCGACATCCACACAGAACAAACACGCATATTCCTTATAGCGTGAGGTACCGGCAGAGTAGAATAGTACCTTAAGTAGTTAGAATAGTTAGAATAGTACCTTAAGTACCTTTACCTTCTAGATGCAGATCCAGAACCGATAGATGGCGGTATATCCATCCGAGACAGTGAAGCTTAAGTGCATCCCTATCTCCCTCGTGAAATCCCTATCTCACTCTGCGATTGCCAACACGCTTGCCCAGCGCAGCAATTATGGGCGAAATTCCCCCTTTCTTGGAAAGGCTTATGTCTAGCAGTGGACTTCCAATGGCTGTAATGATAGTGATGATGGTTCATTATACAAAGGTTTGTCCTGGATGAGAATCAAATCTACAACATTTTGCACAATAAACAGGGATACTACCGAATTCCTCATCGGGCATTGTTGTTAAGTCGTTGTAGACATATATAATTATACAATAGTTATTTATACAACATAATGGTTTCAACGGTAATATCATTTTGTTATGAAGTCGTGAGAACTCGTACATAGGTGCCCGTTAAATAAAATAATCGCAAAATGTATATGAAATTTTATTAATTTTAAATTTATTTAAGTAAAATGTTATATCTATATAAATATAAAGGAGAAGCAGACTGACTGATATATAAGGTATTAAAAATTCAGTAACACTAGTTGCAATTAGGTGAAATCGCGAACTGCTGCTTGTATCTCGCAAACCATATCACTATATCACCATTACTTGTTATATTGTTCGTCATTAAAGTACGAGATCCGGAAGTTTATATGGAAATTTTATAAAAAAAGTATGTATATTCTATGTTTCTTTGAGTTTATAATATCAGAAATGTTTTCAATGGCTGATATATTTTTTTGTAAAATTAAACGATAATCGTTCATTAATTATTCGCTCGTATTTCAGTTATTTTACTAGAACTATTACTACTAAATTACGACATTATATCGTAATTAAATGTTCCAAGTTAAGAATAACCTGCATGATGTTTTTTTAATGCTAGATTATCATAAATGTATTCTAACCACATGCTAAGAAACATAATATTCCAGGTAAAGCTTTATCATGTCCAGGTTTCCTACCACTGCTCAAAATATAATCATTATCAAATGAAATCACATTACCCAGTGATTTCACTGAATTTTTCACCATTCTAACACCAGCAGCGAGCTTTGAGAGATACAGAAATAAGAAGTGTAGAAGTATTAAAGATAACTCTTTAATAGGTCCTCAGGTAGAAAACAGTCGATCGAGAAAACATGGTAAAGATAGTATTTGTTGAACCAGGATTTAATACCAGGCAATAAAGCAGAGATGGAAAATATTTCTATCACCATCTCGGGAGTCGCGCGACGTCTAAACGCCGCGGGAACATTGTCGCTATGAAACTTTTAATGTCACTACTATGTTGCCAGTTTCAGATGTCATTTCATGGCACTTAAATTTTCTTTTCAAATAGGGAATGTTTTTTTTTATTGTAATTTAATGGAGATGAAATAGCAAATTATGTTGCGATTACAAAATAAAATATATAGCAGATTTTACTAAAAGCATATTAACCACTCTCATCTCAAGAAATTCTTTTAGTATTGTCACCAAATATATTTAGACTTTAAATCCTCTAAGTTATTCTGAGAAGCAAACCATGTTAATATGAAATACAAATACAACACTCTTTGTAATAAAAGGAAGTCGCAAATATCTACTGCTGGACAAAAGTCTTCCCATGATAGGGGGAATTTGCCCATAATTGCGGCGCTGGGCAAGCGTGGTGGCCATAGCTGGGCGTAGCTTCGCGACGGAAGTCCTGCTGCATATTCCCGCCTTATTGCATTTCTGATACCTCAGTCACCTCTTACGATACCTAGTACAACTAGTATTCTACTCTGCTAGTACCACACGGTCAAGGAATATAAGAAAGTGCTTAAAAATGTTTAAAAAAAAAAAATTATCCCGCTCATAATTGAACCTCATTTAAAATTATTTTGAATATAATCAGGTGTCGTAATAAACCAATAAGATACCAGAACCGACAGATGGCAGTATATCTATCCAAAACTGTGTAGCTCAAACGCACAGGATGGGGGTAGACAGCAGCATCTCCGTCGTGAAAGCTGCGTACTACGGTTGCTAACACGCCTGTCCAGCACGGCAACTAAGGGCACAATTCCCTTTTTTCTAGGGAGGCCTATGTCCAGCAGTGAACTTCTAATTGCTATATTGACGAAAAATTATAAAATTATGATAATAAGGAACTTGCAAAAATTCTTAATTTACAGGGCTGCCTTATTCTTTCTAAATATAAACAAGTCCTTTCTTAACTCATCGTCTCAATTTCTTTATAAAATAACGTAAAGAAACCACCCAACATGAGTGCAGAATATTTCATCTCGATTTTTACAAGCATCAAATATACCTCCACACAATAACAAATACCATTAGCAATCTTTTTCACGGTGAAATTTATGACGACAGTGCCACGAAGAAATTTTACTCCCTCTAAATATTACCGGTTTTGTCTTGCTCGTAAATAATATTCTTTTATACCCGTATGCTTCCAGAAACAAATGTAAGAAAACCACGCTAAAGTATGTGGCATGTCCACATTTCCTTATGTAGCATTGTCAGGGAGTCTTTGTTGGTCCGAAAATTAGTGCATGTGCGGAGAGAAAATGGCTCGAGAGAGAAAAATAAGATGTTTTCTGTTTTAGGACAAGTGGACTGTGGTATAATATTTAAGAAATATATCAAGCACTCCATTATTTTATATAATTTATAATTAGTGTCATATAAGTTTTGTGTATGGTATTTGCCAGTAGGTAGAGTGCCGTGAGGTACCGACAGAATAGAATAGTACCTCCTACTGCACCAGGGTTCGTATGAGGTGACTAAGGTACCAGAACTGACCTGATTGGAACCTGGCACAAGCGTTTATATACGTTAATGTTTATAGATGTGTAGTGCCGTATAATATCAGTTGTTTTAAAGTCATACATACATTAATTATTTATATATAAATTTTCGATCCATAAGTATAAGTTACCATGTCTATTCAAACTGTATGTATAAAACTAATAAAGTAATTTCTCAACTACAACGGGTTATTGAAGATAATTAAAAAAGTATATCTTCAATTGTTACTTTGTAAATTCCCATGTGAATCGCGACCGACAACTGTGCTCGACTTTATTATCATAACCAAAAAAAAGTTCATCAAAAGTTCCTTAGATTCTATCACAATTAATGATGCGTTCGAAAATATTGTCCTTAACCCGTGACACCAATAAAAGGACCTCATTGTCAATTTTTTGTCCATCAACCGTATTAAATTTTAAGCCTTCAAAATCGAGATCATCAGAATGTCTTTGTCTATCTCCCTCACGTTATCTATTATAAAAAGAGTAACACAATGGGTATTTCGAATACATTACGACCTGTGAACTGTTGGTATTTTGTCTTTTGTCGCTTGGATCCACGCTCCTTTCTTATCGGGGTCATAGACCTGGAGGATTAGTGGAGATGTGGGATGATGTGAGTCATCTTGATTTGGTCTTTCGAATCTGTCATATATTTCTTTGTTGATATTAATCGTCAATCTTTCAACTCTAAATTCATTTTAAAAATCATAAACACCGATGATTTGTCTTGTCTAAACTGAATCGTGATCTCCTATTATATAGGATATTCTGGTATGAGGACAATTTTGATAATTATTAATACAAAGATTACTCTTAGTACCTATTCGTCATTTGCATCAAAGATAAGCAAATGTGAACCTCAATAAAAAGAATAAAAACACGATGTATCACCTGCTAGTAATAAATTTTAATAAAGTGTCCAATAGAAAAAGGTAGCTTCATAGTACAACATACGTTTTCCGTTAAAATGTAAACAAAATCAAGTCTAATAAATTGTAATCTTTTAAAACAATCCGTACACCTGTGTTTGATCTTCCCATATAAATAATATAAAGGATGGAAATTAAATAAATTAGGAGTCGAACGTCGATCAGATAATTTCAGTTCTCGAGATGTCAAAGTTCAAATTAGGGTGGTTCACGTGTGGGGAGCATTGACCACAAAATTAACGCAGTTCTGTTCATTTCAAAATTATTAGATTGCTTTGTTATTTTTATTTGGACTAATTAAAACGTGAAAGGAATTTAAAATAAAACATGATATTATTTTTATAATAAAGTAATAAAGACGACATTTATTATTTATATAGATATTAATCAGCATTTTTCAATCCATAAAAACTCCGAAGTCATTTTTGTGATGTTAAATAAATATAATGCACAATACGATAACCGTTTATAAAAAATTTATAAAAAATATATTCTTATTATCAAAATCATAATTTAAAAATAAACAATGCTCATTATTTATTACATTTTTACAAATGTGATTCTAATTTGTTAACGCGATTGCAAATTTTGAAACATCTTTATGAAAAGAAAGAGATCTATTAGATCCTGTTCTATGAGAAGGGTTAAAATGAACATGTGTAATCTCCATTATTTATGGTCAATTATGTCCAGTAAATGGACAGTCTCTATTATACAGTGTTATATGTAGGGTTATTAGGGTTGTTTCTATTTTTTACGCATCCATTTTGGATTTATTCGTCTCGGACTTGTATTTTGGGTTTTCAACTCTTTACTTTAATGGAGTAGTAATCTAATTTTTGGAATATATTTTTCTGAATAAAATGATAAACAAATAAATGTTATTATTTGTTTATCATTATAGCTATATCTGACATTTTTTTATAACATCAGTACAAACATTTCAATGCAGATATAAGTTACGGCCAAATGAGTATTTTTTTCTGAAATGCTAATGAATCATTTCTTAACGAATTAAAACGATGAATCGGCGATATAAAAGTTGATATCAAATATAAAATTTATATTAAACAAGGAAACAGAATCCCACTTTCAGCCACTTGCTATGAAAAAAATATTTTGTATAAAATGTAATTTCAAGCAAAGACTATTCCAAAAATACATTTGTCAAACGACTCTATTCCAACCTATATTTTGTCCCAAACAAAATTTGTCCCCATAATTCAGCAACAATGTCACCAAGAAAGGTGACTGAAAGAAACCATGTCTCATTTTATAGGACTAGCTGCAACACCATAAATTCGCTAGTTTATGGCCTAGAATTAATGCCTTCAGCTCATTACTGGCTATTCTTAGGGTATTTGTTTATGGGTCAAGGAAGAATTATTGTGTGAAATTTGAAGGGTGCAATGAAAGGACTTTTTATTGTGGATGTAATGCTCACGAATGTATAAAAGACACGATTCTTATTATGAATGGGTTGAAGATTTGTTTTTTTTTTACGTTAGTGAAATTTGTATCATGATGTTTTAGATTTTTTTTTAACTTTATTGCACAAAATGTTACAAAATGTACAAATGGCGGACTTAATGCTAGATGGCATTATCTCCCAGTCAACCATTACACAAAACTGAAAAATATATATATATAGTGGTGCAGGCAATATATATACAAATTATGATATTAAATATGTTTTCTATAATTTCATAATTCTCAATTATAAAAAAAAACTTTTTTATTCATATGAAATCAAAAAAGGCTGCAACAGGTATTTTTTTCTAATATAGGTCCAACTTTATAATATGGGCTAACTGATCCGACAAACATAATGATGTCTAAAATTAATATATACCATTATAATGCGACTATAAGTGGAAGAATATATACTGTCTTTCAAGTTGAATCAAACTGTTCAATCACAGTAAGCAAAGATACATTAAAATCGATTAATACTGTAAAGAACTTGTATATACGAGTATATTCGTAACGTGAGGTAATTAAAATAAGATTTTTATAATCTAGTTTTACTACAAGTATTCAAATTAAATAGAGAATAGTAAATATAAATATCTACCATGGCGATACCCAATGGCGCAGATGGTAGTGATCCTGTCTTGTGCACCAGGGGTCGTGGGTTCGATTCCCACCCAGAGCAAATATTTATATGATGATATTTGTGTTTGCTCTGTGTATGGGTGTAAAATATATGTATTTAAGTAGTATATTTGTGATTCCTCTGTTGTCTGGCATTCGTAACACAAGTGTTTTAAGCGACTTACCACGGAGTCAGGTCAATGTATGAGATGTTGTGGGAATTTATTATTATTATTATTAAATAGTTGCCATTGTTTCCAGTGCAATTTTTAAGTAAACAGTTTAATATATCAACAAAAACATGTTAAAAAAATTCAAATAACTATTATCACATATCCAGCAACAAAGTTACAGATCAAAATCTCTGCTATAAAACTAGTTTCGAACAGAATGGAAGCATTGAATAGATCACGCTTATTACCTTGTTTAATAAACATTGCAACATTGTCGATTATTACCAGAAACCTGTTTGAGACCATTAAGTGTACCTTCAAATGGGGACCAAAGACCCTTAACGAAACATAACTGACAAATACGCAAAAAAGTAAAACCAACAATGCGATCAAACCAGAAGTACGTTTTAATATCCTCGTTCTTAATAGGAACACTTGAAATAGTTTAATTTTTAATGGTCGATAAAAATCATGTTTTCACTAATAAAGCTTTCGATGAGAATCTTATTAATTTGTGCGATACACTTTTAAAGTTTTATAATGGTACGCTTTTATTACTGTGAGAATTTGCGCTATAAACTACAAGTCTGCATTGATAAACGAGTTTGCTAG
Organism: Heortia vitessoides; assembly: GCA_020976665.1. NCBI lineage: Eukaryota > Metazoa > Arthropoda > Insecta > Lepidoptera > Crambidae > Heortia > Heortia vitessoides. The sequence goes on along the minus strand of JACJUM010002477.1, from coordinate 1,247,824 downwards.
TGTTTAAGTTTTTAATACTTTGACACCTTAGCGCACCTGCGAATCCTTTGTAATTTTCACAATACATCAAAATTCATACAATGTGACAAGTAAACGTAATATGGAATTTGATACAATAGACAATGATTATTTTGATCGTGTATAATAAATATTATAATATGCAGTAGCAGATCGAATCTTTGCAAATATATAGTCGACAATTTTGTGACTTTAAAATATATAAGATATATTTATCCATCCAGTAATTTACTGCCTCGCTCACCTTACTAACTCAGCAATATGTTTTGCTGTTTAGCCGTTAGAAATATATTCAGTGATAATGAAGCGATAGACAAGATGTCTACCTCCAGGGATCTGATTAGCTTTAGGCATGCTACTTACGTAAAAGTGTGGAACATAATAGTGATAAGAAAAATAATAACATACGGCATGTGACATATGATATAACTAAATTGGGTCAAACATTATAATGCATAGCCATTTATTATAACTGCAGCTTATACTATGAAATAAAAAGAACAAGTAATATCCATCAAAATATCAAGAGGGTCTAACAAAGATCATCCGTTACACCCATTAAGTGTACCATTTCACACCTCTCCAAATACTTAACCGTGTTGAAGACAAAGACAGAACATCATTAAATCCAAAATGGTCAAATAATGACCATGAATAAATAATACAGTGAGATAAGGAAGTGAATGAGGGTCCCATCTGAAATGTAACAATAGGACCCCTAAGTGTTCCGCAAGGAGCACGCTTAGGTCCGCTGTTATTAATTATTCGTAACGAAATTGTATCACAATATGTTGTTAGATTGATGCGCGCCTTTGTGTGATACTCATGACTTAATGTGATATTAAAGCATGGAAGGTACTGGCACGACATTTTTTTTGTTCAATGTCCTATCATCAAAAGGTCATCTTGTTGTTGAGAAAAATTGCGGCGTAGAATTTTTGACGCGTTGCAAGCAGGTCAAACCTTTTTGATGTATTATTTTTTTATACTTATTTAACCAAGCTACTTATATAATAGCGGATGAATATAGTTACAGGAGAATTAAAACATTGATATCCAATTTTTCAACACTAAGCAATTTTGTTAAATAGATGTTAAAGTTATAATGATCTTAGGAGTCTTAGTTCTTCTATCCCCACGCAAATATTTATATGATTATATTTATGTATGTTCTGTGTCTGGATGTTAAATATATGTGTTTAAGTAGTATATTTGTGATTCTTCTGATATCGGATGTCCGAAACACAAGTGCTTTAAGCGAGTTATTTATTACAGTATCAGATCTATGTATGAGATGTTTTAGGAATTTATTATTATTAATTTCTTATTCTTTTTTAATTAAATTAAAATTCTAAAAATGTGTATAATATTAGCTTTTACTCTTATTATAATCTATATCTTCATCATATCAGTCATTGAAAGTCCAGCTGTCTCTAACATATATCTCTTCATGATATCAGTCATTGAAAATCCACTGCTGGATTTAGGCGTCCCCAAGAAAAGGAAAATTTCACCTATCCCTGTCCTGTGGGCATACCTAAAAAAGGCGACAAAGGTACCATAACCGACAGATGGCGTAGATCCGAGGCAGTGTAGCTCAAATGCACAGGGTGGGGTTGGGCAGCAGCATCCCCGTCTCGAAAGCTGCGCTCTGCGATTGCCCAGCGCGTCAATTATGAGCAATATTCCCCCTTTCCTTGGGGAGGCCTATGTCCAGCAGTGGACTTCTAATAGTTGTAATGATGATGATGATGTTATCGTTATATTAATGTTTAATTTAATTTTAGTGCATTTGTGTAAGAATAATTGTTTTATTTCACTTTTTTTCCATATTAACTGTGTCCAATTTCATGTTCGCGTAATTTCCTTAAAATTTGGTACAAATATGCACTTCTTGTATTAATATACAGATAGGCATAGCTTGTATACAATTTGTTTGCTACAAACATACCATGACTCACCATCCCGCTGTCCGTGTTCTCGTACACTCAACGAATAATATCTCAAAGTAATCACGCCATCTACCGCCATCAGAGGCAAACAATTTCTAAATTATGCCCAATAAGCACGGCTAGATAGATGCCCCTACATTGATATGCAACGTTGATATATCGTCTCTGACGACGGACAATAGGGTTGGTACAAGTCGCATTTTCCCCCTGTGTTGACCCCCTGTATTGTTAGGGTTGTCAACAACACAGATTGTGTCAGTTTTGTTAAACAGATTAATGATAATAGATTTATTTTTAACTGCTGTATAGTGATTGAGCGTCATGTGTAATCTATAATGAATGAAAGCGGTTTAAAATCATGTTATTGTTCTGATTTTAACAATTATAGACCTACCTACCTAGTTATACCGCCAAATAGCAGTGTTTGTATTGCTGTGTTCCGGTCTGAAAGTTGAGTGAGGCAGTGAATTTACTAGGTAATATCGCATAATATTTTCAAATCACAAGGTTGGCATCTCGTTAGTTTATCCTTGCGATGTTACAAGCGTCTACAGAGTGCAGTGACGCTTATAATCACGCGGACTTTATGTTGGTTTGTCAACTTAGTCTAATAAAAAATACAAATATATAAAATTTTTACTTGTAGGTCTATAATATCTACACAAAAAAATATTTAACCATAATAATCTGCAATTTATGAACTTTAGCATTACGCTTTGTCAAAATAACGTTCTACGCTTGGTGTTATTAGGAGACTATAACCTTATGTTTAGATTAAAATTCTTCCATTATTTGACAATCTAAAAATACTACAATAATCCATTTTAAATAATATTATCCTAGATTATATCAATTAAGTGTAAAATTTACATTGCATCTCATACGTTAACCTGACTCCGAGATAAGTAGCTTAAAGCACTTGTGTTACGGACATCTGACAAAAGAAGAATTACAAATATCTTACTGAAATATTGATGATAATATTTCACTACTGTTTACACAATTTAACTTTCTCACCATTGTGTTGAGAGATTATCTACTGAGGTTCAGTAATTTAAAGTCAATCGAAATAATAAATCAAACTTCAGGGAAAGCAATTATATATAATATAAGTAGAAAGTCAACTACTAGACATAGGCCTCCCCAAGAAAGTAGGATTTCTGCCAGCAATTGCCACGCTACAGCTTGGTGGCAATCACAGAGCGCAACTTAGGTATTACTGCACCATCCCCACCTTGTAGAATTAAAGCTTCGCTGTTCCAGATGGGTTAAGCGCTATCTGTCAGTCTCGATACCTTAGTCACCTCATACAAGGGAGACCTATTACAAAGGGAGGTACTATTCTACTCCACCGGTACCTTACAGACAATTCTAATAAAAAAATAATATTTTTGTTATTCACCATAGTGACAACCCTATCGGTCTGTAACGCCCTAGTCACCGCGACACGCCACCCTTTACCGGTTGTTACGGAGCCACAATATTCTACACATAACTAAATATGAATACACTCTCTCCAATAAATATTGCTGGCGATGAATCCCGTTTGATTAGAAGGTTACCAAAACGTCTAACAAAAATGTAAAAAGTTAAATAACCCGCGTTTTAAAACCGTTAATAAGGTTTTACTATGAGTATTTTTTATTTTACTACGTCAACAAACACGCATACAGTCCGCTTGATGATAAACGTGACCGCAACCCATGGAGACTGGTGTCATCACAAGGATATCACTTACGTGTCACCAACCCTGTAAAGTGAAGATACTACGTCACATTTACCCAGTAATTTCAATGCCTCTCTCACCTATCAAACCGGAACACAGCAATACGAACACTGCTTTTTGGCTGTAGAAATAGGTGGTAGGTACGAATGCAGACGACCTTTTTAAGAGATCAGCTTTATGTAACGCGTATTGAATGCGTAAATAAATATTAGAAAATATTATGCAGTTTTCCTATTCCATGAAGGTATAGTTAAAAAACTACGCTGATAATTACACTAACAAAACTCACTTTTAAACGTGTCATAAAGTTTGCAACTTACTATATCTAACGATTATCTTTTTCTATTCATAGAAGATTAAATACTAGTGGTTATTATTTCATCAATTTATATTTGACTACGACTTGATTTTATCCGTATTTGTCATTTACAATTTCTCTTCAAACTATTTCTAAAATTAGATTTTTTAAAAACGGATTTAACCGTGAGGTACCGCTAGAGAAGAATAGCTGAACCGAAAGATGACGGTATATCATTTTGAAAAAGTGTAGCTTAAATGAACAGGGCGAGGATGGGCAGCAGCATCTCCGTCGCGACTCTACGCTCTGCATTGGCTAGTCCAGCGCGGCTATTATGTGCCAAATTCCCTCTTTCTTTGGGACGTCTGTTGCCAATGGAATTCCACTTCCAATGGATGCTATAATGTGATATAACTTCTTCAATTCACAAGGTTAGCAACGAGTTAGTGATACCTTTGTGATATTATGCAGCCTATTTGTTTATTTGTCGACCTGGTGTATTTTTTCCTTCTTGAAAACTATTACTGTTTGGCCATTGTTGATTATATTAGAAAAGTCTATTGATTTAACATACGATCTTTGTTTTTTTAAATCTCGAACATCAGACAACCAAATCTTTAGTCAATTCAAATATAAGCTATATGTGTAATATACAACGAGTGATGACGATAGTGGAAAGTGGAAATGATGTATGTATAACTTCTCTTACCACTTTCGTATTTTTACCACATTTATTATAGAAGTAATCAAGTCATTAGTAACATCAAACCTTGGCTCTATTTGTAAAAAAGTCACAATTTAATAGTAGTTAGTGGAGAATAATAGATTGCTATGGAAAGCCATCACCGCCTACAAGACAGAAATTGTTTACACACAATATTTTTCTAAGAAAGGAAACTACGATGTCATGTTAGAACATAAAAATTACGAAGCAGAAAGAAACCTAAGTGCTGCCTCATTTTCGAAATAATTACACCCTATTTCTGTTTATTACTTTCAGCGACGTTTCAATTGGATCCAACCGATAATTTTCTTCGTCACCCTTACTTGTTTTGCTTATTTAAAAAATGTTTTTTCCATTGCAACTCATTTACGAGTCTCAACAATTACACAAATGAATCATTTAAGTGGTTTTATTTTTCCATAATTTTTTAATAGCTTCACTAAAAAAGGGGGTATATTATAAACATTTCAAAAAAATCCATAACGTATAAAATGATACGCTAAATGGAAAAAGAATTAATGTTTAAAATTATATGTCGATAGATTTACCTTTTTGCCGTGTATAATTAGTCAAAGCAATTACATATATATCAATTATTACTGGCAATTAGTTTCAAAGTTGGCTGCCGGCGGCTTTAAAATTTTAACTATTTGAGAAATTAGCAATTTACTGTAGAACTGGTTATTTGTAACAAATGATATACGGGCAGGTTCTAGAAATCTAAACTAATGGATAATTTTATGTTAAATCAGAAAATATCATTAAAATAAATGAACTAAGAAATATGTTTTCACCACATTTCAAAATACGAATTAACGCTTTGCGATTGTCAATTGATTCCTAACATAACAGTAGGGTAGCAAAAGTGAACTGCTGGCGCGGTTAACATTTTGATGCGAGTCCACTATTGTCACAGGCCTCCCCAAGAAAGGGGGATTTTTGCCTATAAATTGCAGAGCGTAGCATTTGTGCCGGGGATGCTGCTGCCCATCGTCAACCTGCACATTTGAGCTGCAATGTTTTAGATGGGTATACCGCCATCTGTCGGTTCTGGTGCCTTAGTTGTATCTTAAAACACCTGGTACAGGGGATGGTACTATTCTACGCTTGCCTAGCGCAGCAATTATGGTCAATATTCTCCCTTTCTTAAGGAGGCCTATGTCCAGCAGTGGATTTTCAATGGCTGGTATGATGAAGCGTATATTTGGCTTATTCTTAATTTTAGGCGCCACTTCTTCATAACAAAAAAACATCAACCCTTGTAGGCTAACCACTTCGAACAAATTAAATGTCTTGAAAGCCCATTTGGTCGTCCAATTTAAGTTGTCACGTCAGACAGAATGCGTTCACCATACTGGACAAGATAGAAAGCCATTAATAGAAATACCGAGGTGTCAACTGCCTTGCAGGGAATTCTTCCGAAACCACACTGCTAGATACAACCGTATACATACAAATATGTTTGTTTGTATGTGTTTATATAAATAGTTTCCTGGACTATGTGTAATTGTAATAATCTTTTGTTTATATATCCAATAGTATATATTGAGTACTGGATATAGTTCACGTCTTTTTCTGAATAATACAAAAATGGAGAGCTGGTCTTATTGGGGTAAGTAGGTTACCTTTAATCGTGTCATTTTATCTATTTTCGTTGTTATGAAAGGAGAATCTTGGAGCAGTTTGTTGTGGACATTATACTGCGCATGTCAAAATAACAAAAAATAATACATTAATTAAGCTAACGATAGTTCGTTAGCTTAATTAATGTATTATTTTACATGTAACTGCAAAATAGACACATATTATTATTATTTGTAGATCTAATCAGCCATAAAAAGTCCACTGTTGGACATAGGCCTCCCTAATATAGAGTGTTTTTTTTCCATAATTACCGCGCTGGGCACGCGTGTTGGCAATCTCAGAGCGTAGCTTCTGCTGCTGCCCGTCCCTGCCTGTAGTATTTAAGCTGCGGTATGTATGATAGATATACCACCAACTGTCAAATCCAGTACCTCAGTCGCTTCTTATGAGAGAGATACTATTATACACTACCGGTACCTCCACGGCTCAATAGTAAAAAAAATAAAAAAAATTGCTTTGCAAAAGTTTGCTTTGCAAAAAGGCTTGGCTTATTTAGTTTTTTTCGTAAATTTCTTAAGGCACACGGAAAATTTGAATGAAGGAAGATATAATAATATTATAACTTAAAATAATTATGTGCATGGCGGTTCATGTTATTTTTATATTTAAACTTCTCTTCAACAAACAAATCTGTAATTTCCTTTCTGACAGAAAGATGACGTAAAATGTCAACGCTAAAAATTCAATTAAACGGACCTCCCAAAGTAATTTTCACCAGGATAATAACTTAAAGAAGTCACGGCGGGCGGTTAGTACGGTGGGCACAAGATCAACCTACCCAAATTTGTCAAACTTATACAGTCAATTTTCAACTCAACGGTTCGCAGGTATAGATTGATATCGATTGCGACGTTTGACCGATTTATGTAGGTTGATCTGTTGCTGTGTGTACGTCAAAAACAACTGTACCTAACATAAAACTTTATATATTACATGTTTTTTATTCGTTTACAAACTTGCAACACTGCACAAAATATAATATTTTTTGAAAGGGCAACTCTAGTAAGATATAAAACCATTCCAATAAGAAAGTTTTGGCAATAAATCAGAGAGTTAAACAATATAAATCAGATGGATTATCTCTGTTAAAATAATGCGTTACGTTTTTCGAATACGCGGTCTATATTTCTTATCTGCGTTTGCCCTTTGGTTTGAGAAGTCCATATTTTTATGTATTTCTTTGCCTTTATTTTGTTGCCTATAATAACCGTGATGATACTTTTATATAAAATACACACAATTTCGATTAGAATTGTGTTGTGGAAAACCTCAAGCCCTGACAGTCTTGGTCATAAAGAAAGATCATAAAATAAAGACTTTAACTCCTGTCTCATTATTTATTTGTCTCTCCCTTGTACTGGTACTGTAGTAACTTTAATTAAACAACTAATACAGTAATTCCACAAATACATTAGTTTACCTAAACGGCTACAAATCAAAGCATACCAAATTGATATTTAAACAACGCTAGCATAGCGAGCTAGTGGTCTAAATCATCCCACTAGTGGGTCTCAATCCCTATATTTGGGGATCCGTTGGTCCTTCTGACATGAATGATTAATGTGGCCTGGGATACCGATAACGGTGTTAAGCCTGTATTGATGCATCGCCTGTGAAGTGCGTATGCTAAGCTGGTCATGAATTATAGTTTGCTAAAATATAGGCAATTGAAGTTAGTGCCCTTAAATAATGATCAAAAAGTTAAATCTGAGATTATAATCCACAACATTTTATCATGAAATTTTAGACGGACGGCGCAGATGGTAGTGGTCCTATTTTGTGCATCAAAGGTCGTGGAATCGATTCCTGCCCACAGCAAATATTTATATGATGAATATTTGTATTTATTCTGTATCTGGCTGTTATTTATGTAAAAGTATTATCCTTGTAATTTCTGTTGTACGATATTCGCAACACAATTGCTTAAAGCTACATACCTCAGAGTCAGGTCAACACATGACATGTCGTGTGAGTTTGTTGTTAATACTGTAAAAATAGTACAAATATGAAATTATCAAACACTGTGGACTGTACCTATGTACATTTGTAACATAATCTGTGAATTGTCAAACTATTCGTTTAATGGCTTTAAAACGCGGTTTATTCAACTTTTTACATATTTTGTTCGACGTTTTGGTTACAATATAATCGTTCTCAAGATTGACGATTAAACGAGTAATTTTATAGTCGAAGCACAATTTTTTTTTAATCTAATTCAATTCAATAATTTAATTATTTATTACTAACATAATTATACGGGTTATCCCAATAACACAGTTATGAAAGAAGTCCAATTAACTTGAAAAGATGCATTTTATGTAAGTTGTTTGTTTGTTAAGGTAATAAATTGATAGCATAGTGACAAATTCAGTGTGTATTTTTGCGTCAAAGATGCTGCTACTCATTTCTGCCCTGTTGCATATTAGCAACGCCGTGAGATAAATATTTTGGCAACAGTCATACATGGCAACTCTCATAAATATATTGGCAACAGTAAACACAACAGAGTTGTGTTTACTGTTGCCAATATATTTATAAGAGTGAAAGTGAGTTTAACAACAATTATTTTAGATTTTAGGGGATAGCGAGATCTTCTATCTAAGTATCAGAAATTTTAATTAATTCGTTTTTAACTATAATTATAAGAATTTATTGTGGCAGTATGTGTTATCACGTTACAGAAAATGTATTAAACTGTGTTTATTTTAAATCACTAAGAAGCTAAAAAGTTTAAAAGAGGTTTTATTCCAATTAATTTTTATTTAACCTCACTTGGACAAATTTTTTCTTGTGATTATATAGAAGATTTATTTTGTTTACTGTCTAATTAGAAACCAGTTCGTTAAAAAATAGATCTTTGCTTTTCTCTATCTAGAAGATGGTTTGGACACGTAAAAATAATAGATAAATGTAGAATGATTGCACAAATATATAGAGTGGAAGAGATGTTATAGGACGAACTAAGTGAACATATCTTAAGCAGGTAGGAGAGTTGTTAAAGTTGGGACAGAACTAATGCGAGTAAGGGAAGCGAGCGAGGTAAGTCAAGATTGTAACAAGTGGAGATCGATAGTGTCTGCCTACCCCGATATACAAACTTTAAAGTTATTTGATTCGAAGTTTACAATCGCCAAGATAGGGTTGTCCCAATAATAGAAAACAGTTTTTTTTTTCTTATTAGAACGCTAATGCTTAATCTCAATTAATTATACAAACATTTTAACTACCATCACAGTTAGTGTTCCCAAGTCCAATACGAGCATTCAAAGATGGAAATTAATCTGTCGGTAGAATTGCATACAATGTTGAGGACAAAGAGCGAGCGACCAAGTTACGGGCCGTACTCGCCTGGGTGCTGTTAACAGAATTTCAATTATAAGTTTTACTCCTTCGGGTCAAAGATTAAATTTACGTAGCAATGTAGACGGACATTAGTTTGATGTGGAGATATCATACAGATCTCGCAGGTTTTACTAGCGGCCGCTTGGATTTTGTTTGTTTTTTAAGATTTTGTATTAATTTCTCCTTGATAAAGGTCTTTTTTATGTCTTTTGTGTAATAGTTGTAGATAGTTGATGCTTGTTAAGAAGTTTTTACAACTTAATGTCTTGGGCATGGGTTGCATGTTGTTCAAAATTTAGTAGATTTAAAAGTGTTATATTTGTCAACTGTTGTTTGTAAACGGCATTTTTAACGCCTGAAATGTAGATAGAGCATATGCTAAAAGCGAATAAAGAGAAATGGGCGAGAATTGTAACGGAATGGTATCCTAGAGGCGTAAAGGTAGACAATCCAAACGATAGGAAGTCGATATTCAAAATGGACATGCACTGCACTTGTCAGAATAAAATCGAAAGCTTTAGAGGAGGCCTTTATTGAAGTACAAGCTGGTAAGTAAACACAAATGACAACAGTAAATAATTTAAAAAAAAATGCTAAATCAATTGTTAAGAATAAAAAAGGTGAATTACAGCAATAAAACATTGTTTATATTATTTCATTTTTATTTTTATTATATACATTTAACTAGTTTTGGAATCAAAACATGTTATCATTATATAGGCTACAACAGGCTTGAATGGCGCTGATGGTAGAGTTCTTATATTGTGCTCCAAGGGGCGTTGTTTTGATCTCTACCCAAGACAAATGTATTACGAATTTATGTATGCATAGCATGTATAAAAATATAGCGTGAATTATGGTTATATAATATATAAAGTGCCGTGAGAAACCGGCAATGCTGTGAGGTGCCGGCAGAGTAAGGTACCAGAACCAACAGATGGCGGTTAATCCATCCATCCCCGGCGCGAAAGCTGCGCTCTGCGATTGCCAACACGCTTGCCCAGCGCGGCAATTATGGGCAAAATTTCTCCTTTCTCGGGGAGGTCTATGTCTACGTGGAGTCTATCGTATTAGGATGGAATATCAGATTATAAAGTATTTTTCTGATATTGTTTTACGATTTTAGTCCTAGCTATTGTTTAACGAAAGTAGCTTTACTTAGAGCATAATAGTTGTGTTATTTTTTTGTTATTTATTTTCAGTTCTGCGTTTTAGTCTTTGGTTAGAATTCTGTAAAGGCATATATCGCCCAGTTGACTCATAACCTGAGATCTGAGATCGCTTTCAGTTAAGTTTGCGATGCGGTTGGCTCACACTTAAGTGTACTAAGTTTTTGGATCGTGTTGCAGGCGTAAGCGTTCTTCCAAATTAATAAACATTGAGCCATTTGTTTATGGTTTGTATAGTGTTCTTTATAATTTCTTATTTATATTTTTTTCTCTTTATTATACATTTTCAGTAAACATATGCAAAACAATTTTCAGCAATAATAGATACATAATGTATAAGTTATGGTGCCGATTTCAATTTAGTTCTAAAGATCATTACCAACAGCTAGTGTATTATGTACAATAAGCTAACTTGTAAAATTCATTATCATCGTATCAGTCATAAGACGTCGATTGCTGGACACAGGTCTCCCCAAGTAATCTCAAATACTTGTAGGACCGTATGCTGCCTGTCACCAGCGCAATCCTGCGGTTTTATTCAGAAATTGTGAGACTTGATATGACAATATATAAAAAGAATACATAAGATAATTAAATAAAATATTCTATCTTTTCTATCACAATTACGACTACAACCATTATATTTTTATACTATTCTTATATCTTTATATATAATAAATTAATAAAAATGTACTTTTAATGTCAGGTGTGTACTGATTTTCCATCGGTTAAATTTAAACATTTTATTAATCGGACAGATAAACGAAAATTATATAAGAGCCATATTGCGTGTAAGTATTGTTATGGTATTTTTTTATTGGACTAGATCGACAAATAAGCTAAACAAGCCTAAAGACGCTCGTAATATCACAAGGATATCACTAACGCGTAACCCAGTAATTTCACTGCCTTTTTCACCCTTCAAACCGGAACGCTGCAAAGCGAACACAACTATTTGGTGATAGAAATTGGTGAGAATGGTAACAATGCAGACGATCTCTATCTGTGCTTTATATTAGCTTTTGTGGTCTTACCACAAAAGCTAATATAAAGCACAGAAAAGTCCACAAAAGCTAAAGCTTTAAGGATTGTGTTTAATTATTAATACAATCATACATCCAATTATTTGTTATGGCTCGGGTATATAAGTAGTTTAAATAATTTTGTGTTACCTGTATCAGAATGTTACCTATATTTCAAACCGCTATCAGTACACACCACTTCCAAGTTAACCAAGGCTTTGTGGTAGTTGTTAAAACTAATCTTAATATAAACATAGAACATTCATATTGCCGTGGGGTACCGGTGGAGTAGAATAGTACATCTTTCAGTAGGTACCAGGAGTCGTAAGAGGCAGCTGAGGTATCGGGACCGACAGATGGCGGTATAACCACCCAAAACAGCGCAACTCAAATACTACATGGTGGGGATAGGCAGCAGCATCTCCGTCGCGAAAGTTGCGCTCTGCGATTGCCACCACGCTCGCCCAGCGTGGCACCCGCCGTGGCAATTATAGCCAATATTCTCCTATATTGGGGAGGCGTATGTCCAACAGTGGATTTTCTATAGCTGATATGATAATGACATTCATATGAACCTATTGTATCACACAAACAATGAAAACATTTTAATTCTCCTAATCCTTCAACTCAATCGTTCAGAAACGCACTAATCTCACAACTTGCACCGCATCAACGCTCTCAGCTTAATTGCTCGTAAGCCACAAATCCGTCGATTGATTCACAAGAAGACGATCGTAAATATTAAAGCAAAATAAATTACATTTTATTGGCTAACGGTACACAAGCACATAAAAGATGATTTGGTTTGTAAAATTTTTAGAAATAATTTTACATACAAAATCATCTTTTGTTCTTGAGACGTGAGCAATATAACAAATAAGTTTTCCAACCCCGATTTTCGCGTACCTTTCATCTTAGACTTTATGTTTACATCCTAAAAAAATAAAGCGTAAAATTGAATACAGCTTTTACCGTTATATTATAAAAACATCTAAATTATAACGTAGGCTTTGTATACGACAAAAAAAATATACTTATCTATAAAAAATACTATATGCTCGATAGCAAAACTCACACCGACTAAATCTTGTCCAAATATGTTTTAAATTATATTGATGACTAATAATTACTAGCAATGCCCCGCAGTTTCTCCCGTCTTAGGTTGTAGAACTTCCACTTTGCACCCTAATTTCGAACAATAACTTTACACGTGTTTCATGACTTTCAATAAAGAACATTTTCTTGCAATAAATATATCCCATGTTACTCAGGGTAAATGTGGCTTTTCAATGATGAAAGAACTTTTGAAATCGGCACAGTTGTTTCTAAGTTTATTCATTACAAATATTCACACAAAAACACAAATCTTTCTTTCCTCTTTCCTCTTTATAATATTAGTGTACATATAATAAAATTGAAATAACTGTTATATATAATTATTTAAATGGGGATATGAAAGTATTACCCATAGCAAAAAGTAATCTATTAAATTATTTTTGTCTCCGTCTGATAGACTCTGAAATTGCTAAGCCTATATTAAAGGGGCTTTTCCTGATTTATACCTGATATTATAAAGAGTAATTTAGCTACTCTTATTACTTATTATCTTTAAGGAAACGGAAACTACTCGGCTGAAACCGTGAGTCGTCGCTCGTCCACTATATCTTGTCTTGTAAACAGCCTTCAGAACTCCCCAGTCACGTAAAACAAACACAATTAAGCCTTGTTTCAATCCGACACCGATATTATTGCTTTCCTGTTTGCAATACAAACAAAATGTTCGTGATCTTTGTTGAACAGAAATGAGATTCACTGGAAAAATATTATTGTGCAGGCTTTTAGGGAACCAATTTTGTATGGAGAGAATAGAGAAAGAGATCGGAGTAAACTATGTCGTAGTATTATTCATTGCAAATTATATACAAGCGTATTTTAGATATTCTAGCAGATAAGAAATACTAGAAGTAATAAATAATAAGTTATTGTTTTTAATTATGTTTTCTAGATGATACCTCCCAGGTGACGTTACAAATGCCATATCATCTCATCTGATCAAAAAGATGTTTTAACCCTCGCTGACTGCTTGAAATAAGATTTGACCTTATCAGGCTTAAATAAAATATAAGATTATATGAAATTGAACTCGCTTAATAATCTTATTTCTCAATGTAGCAATAAAAATATAATATTTCTTAAAAAAAACTGAAGTATATTTGTAGTCGAAAAATAAATAAAAGGCAGAACTTTTGAACAGACATAAAGTGTTAAACTTTTTTTTTAAATAAATTCCCTGCCTGCCATAAATAAAAACCTGCGTCCATAATAAGTCGCTTAAAGCACTTGTGTTACGGACATCAGACAACAGAGGAATTTCGAATATCATTACCATCTGCACCATCGGGGCCTTCTACGAAATACCAACTAAACTATTGAAACAATTTTTATAATTTTTTATTATTATGTACATTTTGATCCAGCTTGAGAGATACTACCATTTATTTCTCAAACATTTAATTCATAATGAACATACAGTTAGGATAAAATGTCCTTCTGATCAGCGAATAGCTATGAATTGACGGGCCCGATGGCGCAGATGGTAGTGATCCTGTCTTGTGCACCAGGGGTCGTAGGTTCGATTCCCACCCAGAGCAAATATTTATATGATGATATTTGTGTTTGCTCTGTGTATGGGTGTAAAATATATGTATTTAAGTAGTATATTTGTGATTCCTCTGTTGTCTGGCGTCCGTAACACAAGTGCTTTAAGCGACTTGCCACGGAGTCAGGTCAATGTATGAGATGTTGTGGGAATTTATTATTATTATTAATTTTAGCTATAAAGTTTATATAAATGGGTATAGTTGCCTATAAGAACAGGCTAGACCTAGTATAGGTAACTAAGTATCAAAATGTATTTTAATTTAAGTTGCCTTTTGTTGTTGAATAAAGTTATTATTATTAAAGTTATTTGTACAGATAGATAGAAGATTCAAGACACCAGGCGGGTCTTAAAATTATGTTTAATGTAAATTCATTAACCAAACCACCAGAGAGGAGTCTGTAAGAAAATCTGACTGAACTGACTGGACTGATTTATTTTTTGATTTTTTTTATCTATGTATAGTGTAACCGATCGATATCTAGCTGATAAAAAGAATGGTGTAGGTATATCTATCAAATGAAATACATCACAATATAATATGCGCTTGCATTTTGTACCTATATTTAATTTTAAGTTATAATTAGCTATAAGTTCTAATGTAAGTGGCAAAATATCTTTTATGAGAAATAAATGTCTTTAAAATATAATATTTAATATATATTTTTACTAAGTATAAACGAGATGGTGACTTGTTATCTTGTTTTTACTATAGAATCATTAAGTTGGCATTAAAATTTATTAATAGTAAGAAAGAATGCAATTAAATAACTACTTTAGTTCACATTACATTTCACAAATTGCATGTGCCAACACTCAGTGACATCTACATGAAATAAAACCCGAAACCTCGAGACTAAATCAACAGATGTCGCCGCAGTATTAATCTCGGGAAGGAGTGGTAATCCCCCGAGATCGGTTGTCATGCACTCATGCGCACCGGCTTGGAATCAAAATTGTAGCACTGAATAAAGCGCTTTCATCGCTTACATGACGCGTTTTTCTTTGGAATATTGTTATTTAGTAGCATTAGTATAACATAAAAACACTAATAAGCTTTGTATTATCTTTGTAGACACAATTAGAAGAGAAATGTTGGAATGAATTTGTTTATGCAATCACAGATCAAGCCTTGATTATTTTCTTTTTTTCTGATTCAAGTGATATAAACTCCTAAAATAATTCCTAGTCTCTGTTAGTATTCTCATTAAAAAGTGTTCCAAATACACAGAAGCAATGTCTTTGTTTATTTGAAATATAACATGTAATTAAAACTTAGTTTTCAATAATGACGTAGACATGTTATTTACAATACAGCGCTTTAATCTCCTAAAAATAACACATGTAAGCAATATAAAGCGGTGCAATAAATGATTTTTTCGCTCCGAAACACTCCAACAAAGGCATCGTCTGATTGACACTCCACGTCGTGGCAAGTGTTAAAATTGTCACCGAATTGAAATGGGGGTGGTTTTTTTATTTGTATCCATCAATTACTCTATTATTAGAGGAGATATTTGGTGTGCAATTGACAATGGGTTTGGTGAAATGGTGTTACCATTTTGAGCGTGAAGACATTCGAGTTATTAAGCAGGGGCAATAATAGGATTTTTTGTTGGTATAAAATTTTTGGCGAATTTATATTATAATAGTATTTATTATAAAACAGCGTCCTCGATTAGAATCGTCTATGGGTGTATTTTAAATTAAAAGCTATTTTCTGATAAAGTAGCAGTGGCTGATTGTACGGTATGCAATATGATCAACGTTCCCATTCATTTTAGTCATTTTTACAGTCAATTTTGAACTTAATGTGTCGCTGTTATAGATTAATATTGATTGCGAAGTTTTGAGAAATTTGGGTAAGTTAATCTGCCATACCTTATTCTAAGATTTTATTAAAATCTGTTGAGTAGTTTTGGAGTCAAAGAGTAATAAACAAGCAAACGTTGAGGAATACGAGTATGCTCATAAACTTTAGCGTTTATAATATTATTGCAATTGCGTCAGTAATGCGGTATTAATAAAAAAAATAGTTTTATATAAAACTAAAAATGCCCCGAGGTGTCACCCCATATTAGTTTCAGAGCTTTCATACTTACTGCTTTGTATATATATAAATCTTTCACCCCTTTTAGTACCTATGATTTCCGAAAAAATATTTTACAAGTGTTTCATGACTTAAAAAACCCTTAATACTAAATTGTATTCGAATAAATTCAAAAACAGCCAAGTTTCACACTAACTTAGTCTCCTCCTAAATCCTTTGAAAAATATTTAAACTTTCTTACCCTTTTAAATAGGTCCTGCGTTGATTTGTCAGTCAGCTTCTTCTTTTAATATAGATAAATTATAATTGTTTTTTCATTATATTTCCAAATTTTTTTTTACTTTTATCGTATTTAACGCTTAATTGATTTTGGAATAGGTTACGGTCATTAAAACCAAGATCGCGTGAATAAGTGTTTAGAAATTAGTTCAACTACATATTATAAGTTTTATTAATTAAAATATGAGACAAACGGGTGACTAAGTAGAAGAAGATTCTTGTATAAATCTCGTAAAAGATACTTATCAATGACCGTTAACATAAACAAATTTGTGTCAATTCAATATGAAACACTAGCGCCGATAACATCTTCAAAAACAATTACAACAAAAACAAAACAATTTGTCATCAAATCATCAAACTGTTACAATTTAAAAGCCATCACAAACCTTTCCTACAAATTCGTTTTTAATTCAATAATTGCTGGCCGTACACAAATTACGTAATGGCGTCTGATTAAATATGATCACGTGACAAATGTCATTTTGACAGATGCTGTGCCACCGATGTCTGTGGTAGTTTTGGAAACCAAGTTTAGTAGTAAGTTATATATCGAAGTGTGAACCGTATTTTAATAGCAGTAGTGTCGTTAATTGTTCATGTAAATGGAATGTGAAGCAATTGTTTTACGGTCCAGTCATAAGTTGGGGTAAGATGAGTGTGTTATTAATTTATTAGTTGATTGTTTTAAAATTAACTGCCATTACAGAAAAATGGTAACAGGCGTGTTACACTGGTATCATTTATTATTTGACAACTTGAAATTTTCGACACATTTATTTATGTATGTATTTCAGTTTGGAATTTATTTAACCGTATTATATACAATATCATGTATTGAATATAATACCGGGAGAGTAGAATAGTACCTCCCCTGTACCAGGTGTCGTAAGAGGCGACTAAGGTACCAGAACCGACAAATGGCGGTATATCCCTCCGAAATAGTGAAGCTCAAATGAACAGGGTGGGAATGGGCAGCAGCATCCCCTACGAGAAATTTGCTTTCTGCGACTGCCAACACGCTTGCCTAGCGCAGAAGTTATGGGCAAATTTCCCCCTTTCTTGGGGAGGTCTATGTCCAGTGGACTTTCAATAGCTGTAACGATGATTGTAAATAATACCTGGAACATAACCTGATACAGTTAACAAAATACGATTACTAGGTAGAATTCTTTCTTATTTTCTTCATTCTTTGACAGTAGGATATCGAGAGAGGTAGACTAGCAGTTCCCACAGTAAGAGGCAACTAAGGTTTCGAAATCGACAGTTGGCAGAATATCAGAAATAATGTAAAATTGGGCAAATTCGAGCAAATGTGCCCATTGCAACAAAACTTGTTTTAAAAATCTAAAAATATTGGCAAGTAGTGATTCTACAAGAATGAATACACATCAGATAAGCTTAAGTAGTAAATTATGATTAACATCATCCCAATATCTTACAGTGGACGTCCATCAGCTAATATAATTATAATGGAGAATTTACATACAACATCTCATATATTGCAAGATAAATAGTTTAAAGTACTTGTGTTAAGGACGTCAGATAATAGAGGATTCACAAATATAATACTTAAATAAATATTTAGCACAGAACAAAAATAAATATTCTTCATATTAATGTTTGCCCTGAGTGTGGATGAAACTAACGATCTTTGGTGCACAGTATAGGTACTCTACTAAATGCGCCTTCATAGTAGACAATTCATCTGTACCAATTAGTTCAGACTAACGTTATAAAGTCATATCATATGTTAATTTACATACAGTTTTATCTACATTGTAAACATTATAATACCATAAAACATTCTCTAAAAAGCGTGTTAAAATTGTACCTGCATCATCCTCTATTTAACTCATTCCCAATAATAACGAAATTCTGAACACTAATAAACTAGCTTCATACCATAGAAGCCCATTGAATATTATCATAAAAAACACATTAAATATTTTCCCACAAAACATTTTACGTTAGCGATAACAACCGTTTTGTTATAATACCTTTAGTTACGTAACTATTGAAATTGCCATGTTAAAAAAAAAACAAATCGTTTGAAGGTTGTTTTTTTTTGTGTAAGTCTACAAACAAGCACACGGACCGCCTAATATCAAAGCGAGACCGCAGCCTATAAACACCCATATCATCAATGATATTACTAGCGCGTTGCCAACCTTGTGACTTGAAGATATTATAGCACATTACCCAGTAATTCCACTCTTACATCTTTTAAGCCGTGGTCACAATACGAACTTATCGTCATCATAATCTTCACGGCTGTAGAAAATTCACAGCTAGACATAGGCCTCCCCATAATTGCCACGCTGGACAGGCGTGGTGGCTATCACGAAGCATAGCTTCGTGACGGGAACGCTTCTGCCCAACCCCACCCTTGTCCATCGCCACCACCATCTACTGGCTCCGGTTTCTTAGGGTTTCCAAGTATGAAAGAGGCGACTGAGAATACCTATACCTGTATAGGGGAGGTACTATTCTACTCTGCCAGCGTCCTACAGCACGACACACTCACTCTTATATAGTGGTAGAAATAGATGAGAGAAAGTTGCTAAAGCTGACAACCTGTTCATCATCATCATAGCAGCCGCTAAGCGTCCACTGCTGGACATAGTTCATAAAGCAATTAGCTCATAATTGCCACACTGGGCAGGCGTAGTGACATTCGATTTGCGACGGGAATTCTGCTGCCTATACCCGCCCTGTTGCATTTGAGCTGCACCGTTTCAAGTGGATATAGCGCCATCTGTCGGCCTTTTATGACAACTGGTCCGAAGGGAAGGTACTATTCTTCTCTGCCGGCACCAATGCAGGCGACTTTTGCATGTGGTACTCCACATAGCTAGAGCGAAGTCCAGCAGGCTCCCGTCCTACAAAGCTCGTTACAACATTTGTGCGTCATATTTCCCCACGCGTCACGCGATGCCACCGTTTCATTTAATTACTAGGATGAATAATTGCACTTCCCTATTAAGTATCAAAGCGGACAGTGCTTATTTAATTGTGGTCACGCGTACTTTAATTTTGCACTACACCATAAAGTTATCACTGGTTTGGCTTCGCTTAAAATCTTCTTTATTCATTATTTATTATTGACACCTGTTTTAAAATTACGTCAATATATATTTTTTATTTTTCTTTTATAAGTTAATATAAATAAATTATAAACGTTAAGGTAAAAGTATGTCAGTTTTTTCTCTTAGTAGCAATATCATAGGCTTTCCTTATTATGCTATATTATCTTATGTAGCTAGAAGCTATTTTTTGTATATGGCAACATCGGGTTTAAGAAAAAAATGTGACACATATTAATAAAAATAATAATATTAGAAATCGACTCTCGATCGTAGATTTACTAAGGTGCTCGTTTTTTGTAAATCTGTTAATTTATGCCAATATTAATTAATGTTTATCCTACAAAGTAATGGAAGTGCGCCAGGGTAGCTATTACTAATCGCTCAGTTAGTGACCCCTTGGCCGGCGGGTGCAAATTATATGACCTCGAACACATCAGTGGCTGACTCTCTGTTTGTGTATGGTACAAGTCACAAGCTTAAGTCAGATGCATTAGGTACAGTATATAATGCTATCACCGATGCCTGCACATCTCTGCACCATTGTATCTAAACTACGCTAGATATCTGGTTGATCCGCTATCTGTCGGTTAGACTGACATCTCTTATGACAACTGATACTAAGGGAAGGACAAAGAAACAAAACTTGACAAAATTAAGTGGTTTCACTCACGGCCGAGTAGATAAGGATATAGTATTAGAAAATACGTAAATAACCATCGTCATCATCATATCATCCATTGGAAATCCACTGCTGGAGCAGTTCCAAGAAAGGAGATATTTGCCAATTATTGACGGGGATGCTGCTGCCTATCCCTGCCCTGTGCATTTAAGCTGCACCTTTTTGGATGTATATACATCGTGGTATCTTAGTCGTCCTAATAATTAAGAAAGATCTTAATAATGTGACTATTGAATACAAAAATATTTTTTTCAAATTCTATGGTTAATTCCTTAGATTAACACACCCAAATGAGTTAGTTTGAGAGCAATAATCTCAAGTCTCAATAACTCTTATTATAACGCTACAAATTAATTATATTTCCAAAAGGCAGTTCGACAGATTTGAGTGTTAAATCGTAAACATTTAAGAATAAACAAGAAAAATGACAATCGCTATACATCTTCATTTGTAGAAATCTATGAAATACATTACTTAACCTAAAATAAATAAATATAATTAATTTACGCAACACCGTCATGAGCTATGAGTTCCAAAATTAAGACTTGTAAAGTATTGTTAAAGAGCTATGAATTATGAATAAATAAAAAAATAATAATTTACTTGACACCGAATTAAAGCACTTGTGTTACAGACATCAGATAACAGATAAATCCAATATATAATGCTTAAGTCCATATTACATACATTATCTTGTGCCGTGAGGTACCGGTAGAATAAAATAGTACCTCCCACTGTACCAGGTATCTTAAGAGGTGACTAAGCTACCAAATCGGACAGATGTCAGTATATCCATCCGAAATAATGCAGCTTAAATTAACAGGACGGGAATGGGCAGCAATATCCCCGACGCCATAGCTGCGCTCTGCGATTGCCAACACGCTTGCCTGGCGCGGCAATTATGGACAAAAAACCTGCTTTCTTGGAGAGGCTTATGTCCAGCAGTGGACTTCCAATGGCTTTAATGATGATAATGATCGTGAAATACATATCACATCACATCACTATCATTCGTTCCATCGTAACCGTCAAGATACAGCAACTTGGTTCGTAAATACTTGAAGTTGACTCAATATACTTACTATTTCGCTAATTCCCCTCACTTTAACCTCAGCGCTAATGTTTTTAGTATGACTGGAGAGAGAAAAGCACTTAGAGTAATTAGATTGCGGGTAAGGTTCGGACTGTGCCATTGTGTCCGATCTACAGCGTGTTGCTAAATACATCGATCATTGACTTATTTTTGATATATTGATAAACAATCTGAACTGATATTATAATGAAAAAGATTTGTTTTTTTTATACGGTAATTTATTTTTTTTACAAACAAGTACGCGGTAATAGAAATAAAAAAAAATTCTTACATCTCATACATTGACATAACTCCGTGATAAGTCGATTTAAGCACTTGTATTACGGATATCAGACCGGAAATATAATACTGAAATGCATATTTAACACCCAGATATAGAACAAATGCCTTTATCATCATATAAGTATTCTTCCTAGGTGAAGATCAAACCTACGACCTTCGGCTCACAAGATAGGACTGCTACTATCTGAGGCATATAGGCATTGCAGGCAGGCAGTGAATTCACTGTGGTAAAGTGGCATAATATCCTCAAGTCACAAGGTTGGCAACGCGTTAGTGATATACTTGTGCGATATTACAAGCGTCTATAGGCTACAGTGACGCTTACTATCACGCGAACTGTATGCCTGTTTGTCAACCTGGTCTAATTAATAAAAAATGTTTATAACACAATAAATATTATGTAAATTATTTATTCGCATTCCAAACGCTATCAAAATCTCGCAGTTAGAGCGCTTAAGTTAAAATTTATGATATAAGTATGAATGAACTATGGAAATGTGCCTCACTACATATTGTTCACATTTCTATAATAGCAAATAAACGCTAAACAGATGCTATCCCGTGTTAATTACACAGAACAACACGGAATAGCGCACTGGAAGACTCACAAGTACGGACATTAACAAATAAAACAAACTCCTCATTAGGATGCGAGATTTTCATTTGCACCCAAACAGTTCCCGAAACGTTATCCAATTTATTTAATATCAGGTTCCGCGTGTTCAGAATGTTCTGGATCTAGACATTTAATTAACTAGTTACGGACGTACGAACAATTTTCAACGTAACATATAAAAGTTGTTCGTGTTTTGAAAACAAGCTGTAATTGAATGTGGAATGCTTTGTCCAAAGGGTTTTTGTTGTTAAGTAACTCTAGAATTGTTTATTTTGTTTTTGTGTGTCTGCTGTTTGTTATTCATATTGTCATTACAGCCTTTGGTAATTTAGGCATTGTTTTAAATTAGCTTTTGTTCATGAGTTTATCCGTACGCAAAGTACATTTTAAACAACTGAGAATCGAGTGTGCACATTATGTGTAGGCAGTGTCACCGGAAATAATAAGAATAATATTCTTTATGGAACTATGATAAATGGAAAAAAAATGGATACTAATTTAAAAAATAAGATAGTACGTACAATTGACGGCCTTATGCATTGAGCAACGTTTGGGTGGAATAAATAATAAGATAGTTGTGTACTTTGGGGTGTACTTATTGAAAAAAAATATACATATAATAAGGCGTATATTGTATTACTAATATATAGGTAAATGTAAGAGTGACAAAAACAAAAATGTAGAGTCCACTTGATAGTGAGAGTATCACCACAGCTTATAGACGCTTGTAATATCAGAAGGATATCACTAGCGCATTGCCAACCTTGTGACTTGAAGGTATGATGTCAAATTACCCAGTATTTTAATTGCGTCTCGTACCCTCCAAACCGGAACACAGAAATGCAAACACTGTTACCTGCGGGTAGAAAATTTTGATTTTGAAAAATAATTTTTGTTGAGAATGAGTAATTATTTTTAAGTGAAAATGTAAAATTTTTGTTAAGGAACGGAGACATGTGAAATTCTAGTCGACATTTTGTACTATTTGGAGGTGATACAAGAGAAAGCTTAGATTTACTGGGTCCCAAACTATCATCATCGTCATAGAATGTCATCACGTGGATATCGGCTCTAGTACCTCAGCTACCTCTTTCGATAGCTGACATAGAGCGAGGTTCTATTTTTGTCTGCCGGTACCCCACGGCATTTCAAACTTTACTATAAAAATCATCTAAATCTTAATGTATTAAAATTTTAAAACAATCGTATCGGCCTTCCAGTCGCTCCTATCCTAAGCATGATTTTACACTCGATCCTATCTAATGCAATAGTGCAGATGGTTGTGATCATATCTAATGTGTCAAGGATCGTGGGTTTGATCCCCACCCAGTACTAATATTTATAAGATTATATTTTTGTTTGTTTAAAATATGTATGTAAGTATTTTATTGGTAATACCTCTGTTATGTGATTTCCTTAAAACAAGAGCATTAAACGACTTACCACGGAGTCAGGTCAAAGAATGAGATTTGGTTTGAATCTACACTAATATTATACAACTGAAGAGTTTTTTTGTTTGTTTAAACACGCTAATCTCAGGAACTACTGGTCCGATTTCAAAAATTCTTTCAGTATTGCATAGTCTATTTATCAAGAATGATTACTATACTCTTTAAAATTACTATTTCACACGGACAAAGTCACGGACCCTGCTGGTTATTTAAATTAACGAAACAGTCAACATCTAATCACAACACAGACGGTATCCTTCGTCTACATAAAAAACAATGCAAAATCCTTTTTTTAAATACAAGCATGCTGTATATTCCTCCAGTACTATATCAGCGTCCCTTGGGAAGTATTTACGTTCGCGGCAATCCGCCATTTTTTCCGTAAATCTAATTTATTTGTATTAGTTAATGACTTATACACGAACACCGGTTAGTATAACTCTTTTTATGTATAAAATTGTGTGGTTTTGATACTTGAAATAGAGATAACCTCATTTTTAGGGATTCCAGTTTACGTTAAGGAAGAAGATACAATATATCATTGTATTATAAAACGTACGCGGTCAAAGATGGCATCTTTTTTATTCATAAATAAATTTTCACGTCTCATTGGTTGACCTGACTCCGAGATAAGTAGCTAATAATGCTTGTGTTACTGATATCAAACATTAGTTAGGGGTATTACAAATATAACACTTAAATACATATTTATAACACCCAGACACAGAACAAACCCTAGTGTTTGTCCTGGGTTAGGATTGAACCCACGCCCGAATGCGCGCAAGATAGAGACACGCCCAAATGCGCCAACAGGTCCGTTGGTATCTTAAAGCTTAACTAACAAGACTAAGTGCCTGGTTCAGCTGTTTCTTCCAGCAAATAATTAGGTTAGAGTACAAAACGATAAGGAAATTGATAAAACATTAACAGTCATTATTGATTAAAAGTCGTGAGGTACCGGCAGAGTAGAATAGTACCTGTCTATTTACCAGGTGTCGTTAGAGGCTACTAAGGTATCAGAACCGGCAGATGGCGGTATATCCATCCGCAATAGTATAGATCAAATGCACAGGGTTAGTATGGGAAGCAGCATATCCGTCGCAAAAGTTACGCCAGGTGCTTGCCCAGCGTGCAATTCTGGGCAAAATTCCCCCTTTTTTTGGGGAGGCCTATGTCCAGCAGTGGACTTCCAATGGCTGATATGATAAAGAATCCCAATTGATTTCGTTATTATTGTCATGTTTTCTATGGAATCGGAAATTGGTTTGCCACTTGATACATGAAAAGGACGACCAACCAATTATGCTTTACGTTTATCAGTTTTCCGAAGTATCAAAATCACTCGCGTCCACTATAAAACAGTTTAGGTCGCCGAAGCGTATTGCGAACCAATTATTTTAAGTTTTGTTCCGTGTCCGGACATTTCGCGGTTTGCCCGTCCGTGTGTCTATTAAACAAATACTTCTCACGTTCGCCCGACGGAATTTTAATGGCCATTAAGCCCGATTGAACTTTTATGCGATTTGAAATCGTTCGGGGAGTGTTTTAAGTTAGTGTTTAAATTTGCTTTAGGCATTCTACATTTTGTATGTCTATAATGTTTGCTTTAAATTTTTTTAATATTCTTGTTTTTTGTTACAAAATAATATTTTGACGAATTTCTTTGCTATATATAAATAAAACGAGTAATAATAATACTTTATTATCATAACAAGCCGCCGG
The DNA here is from genome assembly GCA_020976665.1 of Heortia vitessoides. Taxonomy (NCBI): domain Eukaryota; kingdom Metazoa; phylum Arthropoda; class Insecta; order Lepidoptera; family Crambidae; genus Heortia; species Heortia vitessoides. The sequence continues at coordinate 1,222,009 of JACJUM010002477.1, read as the reverse complement.
CAGAGTACAATTACTAAATAAATATCCCCTGTACCAAGTATCGGTAGATGGTGGTATATCAATCCGAAACCAGAGGGGGGGGATGTGCAGCAGCATCCTTATCACGAAAGCTGCACTCTGCGATTGCCAACACGCTTGCCGAGCGCGGCAATTATGGGCCGAATTCCCCCTTTCTTGGAGAAGCCTATGTCCAGCAGGGGGCTTTCAATGGCTACGTCATTTCGATTTTTATTTATATATATAAATTTATTTTTATTTAGTGTGCTTTTAGGAAAATGTACCTACCTATTTGACTATGTCTCTTTAAAGTTGAATCTAGATTATAATAAGACATAAGGAAATCATCATACAAATAAAACACAGCACAACCATGAAAATACAAAAAACAATCGTCAATAGCGAGCACGCGACCATTTCCAAGGCAATTTGCCAAAGACAAAAATAAGCGAAACCCAATCGCGAATTTCAAAAACCCTCAAGGCGACATGTGGCCTTTTAAGTGGCGGTGACAATACTACAAATAAAGTTACTCTTTTCAATTAAACTCATTTATTAATTTTCTTTACAAATTCATTCTGAACTTTAACACACACCGCCGATTCAGACAATAATCACATTTATAACTTAATAAATAAGGTATATTTTCTCGTTCGACTTTAATTGTAACTTCGGTTAAGGTGGGGATATCAGAGCCGTATTCAAATGGGGTCGCGATCGGTTAAAACGTATGTAATTATTGGATAGGGAGGTTTTGGAGGCTGGCGATGCGTGGTGGATTTAATGAACGATTAGATTGCACAGGAACAATCGGGAGATATCGGGATAGATGTTTTATGGGAGCAGTCGGTCGTGTGGAGAAGCAGGGGTGATTTTGCTATGCAGTTTTTTTGTACCTACCCAACTTCTATTGATGGATATTTAAAAATGCTTGTGAGTAATCTTCTATTAATTTATTGATATATCTGCTTCTTCCTAGTGCTTCATGGTGCATTCCGTAGTTTTCCTTTATTATATATATAGATATTTTTATGATAAATATTTGTGGTATTTTCTATGCCTAGGTGTAACATATTTGAGTATAATGTTTGATCTTTCTCTCTCTCTCCTCTACTGTCTGTTGTCACTAATACAAGTGCTTTAAGCGACTTATTTTGAAATAAGGTTAATGTATGATATTTTGTGTAAATATATTTATTAAAGAATTGTTAATATCTAGAACTTATGCAAATTGCCTTTAGCAGCAAAACCGATCAATTATCTCTATTATAAAGCTATTTTAAATAATACACAAATTAACATGTATTGTGATCATGACAGAGATAAATCAATAAACATTTTTTTTTAAATATAATGTTATTTTTTCTTCAAAGTGTTTGAAAGTTATGTTATTTATAAATTAAGTCACGCACGGGTTTATAGATATCTGAGATATAAAGGACATAGGGATATAATCCTCTATTCATATTTACAAATCATTACATCTCAATTAAAATCGGACACCCATAAACACCATAAAAACATTCTCACGACTCCAACCTTGTCACATCATTATGATGTAAATTTGACACATATCAAAACTGCGACACGCTCCGAAGATCCGTTCGAAAACAGATAACAATATCATAACAAAACTTCAGTCAAAAACCGAATAAAAGAGTGTCACTCTGTCAAACGGAGCCTGCGTACGCACCGTGTCCAAATGAGTGTATAAAGAGTGTGCAGTAAATTGTATAAAAACAATCGCACGACACGAATAGTGTTTTACGACGGCATTGACAAAATCAGAATCGAATCAAACGTACGTAAATGGAAGAAGTTGATGTGGGAACAGAGGAATGTTTGGAGTGGGTGGTTTTGAAATAAGATATTTATTTTTTATATGTTGCAATATATAAATAATTCAGGTCAATTGATTTTTATATACGGGCCATGCTATTATATACTACACATACGATTTTTACTGAAATTTCTAATATTAAGTTTGTAAGAGGCATATAAGGTATCGGAATCAATAGATAGCAGATAGACTAAATTGGGCAGCAGTACACTCGCTCCGAAGCTACGTTCTACATTTACCACTACGCTTATCCAGCGCGACTTGGCTATGGTCAACAGAAAAGAAGTATTTCTTTGTATTAAATAGATTATTTTGATGTATAAGTCATAGAGAATCAATAGAGCACAAAATATTCTACAAAAGTATATAGTCTGAACAGCGTCTCCACGCCTCTGCACTGAGTCCGGCAGTGCATCAATTTTCCGGTAGCATCGTGGAGATCGCGTGCCGGCCACGCGCCGCGGGCCGCGTCCCTGCGGCCCCTTTGTTCTAGGGCTGGGGGCGACTGGTGAGGTTTGTTGTGCGAATGGAGGGCATGTTGGTAATGACTCATCTCTGTTTTAAGTTTAATAAAATAATCACATTTCATTTACACCAATACAGTTAGGAGATAGAGTTTGATTGAGGAACTATAGCAACGTCGAGAAATATTTTAGTTCTACATTCTTGATTGACTGATTATTTGTCACTTACATAGGAATATTATTTCAGACAGCATTAGCATGAGGTACTTGTACAGAGGTCGTCTGCATTGGTACCTAACTCTCACCTATTTCTACCGCCAAACAGCAGTGTTAGCATTGATGTATTGCAGTCTGAATGGTGAGAGTGTCAGTGATATTACTGGACAATGTGATATAATATCTTTACGTCACAAGATGTACAACACGTTTTATATTGGTGTCATCCTTGAGCCACGAGGTACCGGCAGAGTAGAATAGTCTCTGTACCATGTGTCGTAAGAGGTGACTAAGGTACCAGAACCGACAAAAGACAGTATATCCATCTAAAATAGTGCAACTCAAATACACAGGGCGGCGATGGGCAGCAGCATCTCCGTCGCAAAAACTGCGCTCTGCGATTGCCAACACGATTGCCCAGTGCGGCAATTATGGGCATTCCATCTTTCTTGGGGAGGCCTATGTCCAGCAGTGAACTGTCAATGGCTGAAATAATGATCCTTGTGATATTATGAGCATATATTGGCTTTGCAATGGCACTTATTATTACGCGGACTGTAGGCATGTTTGTAGATCTGGCCAAAAAAAACATAAGGAAGATGTCTCGAACTTCCGCTTCCATTTTTAAAATTAAAGCTTAGGTATATTTTTGATGTATTATTAAATATTTTCACGAAGTGTTAGTACCGAATAGTTGGCACTTAAGTTATCTAGAGAAAGTAGCTGTTCACATGGAAAAAATTGCATAAATTGAAGATTGTGATCTAATGGGATAAAATTTAACCATATGTCCGAAAGTCCCGCAAGTTTCTGGTAATATATAAACCTATCATTTATATATATCATGTGTTATATATATGTTATATATATAATCAATAGCATATATTCATATATGCTATTGATTCTTAAATGGGTGAATTAACCCTCCCATCAATTGAGGCGTATTGTTGATATTAATTCCGCAAATCTTGTCGCGTTTCGCCTCAGGTTGTATCCCACATCCCCGTCTGCAACAACGGGTCGCTCTCCCATGACTAATTGAATAACATTTAATAACAAACAAGAAAAAAAAATGCGAGTTGATTGAAGTTATAATGGTTCTGTATTCACATTCAAAGTTTGTCTTATTAGCGTTTCATATATTACAAATGGTAGCAATCGGGTATATAATTTATATACCGATGATTTAAAAACTTACAAGATAGTCATTTGTTTTTAATGACGGGCCCGTTGGCGCTGATGGTAGTAATCCTATCTTATGCGTCAAGAGCCTTGGGTATGATCCCTAGCCAGGGCAAATACTAATTTGATGGTGTTTGTGTTTGTCTGGTGTCTGGGTGTTAAATATATTTATTAAAGTATTATATTTGTGATACTTTGTTCTCTGATGTCCATAACACAAGTATTTATGGCAACTTAACTCGGAGTCAGGTCAATGTATCAGATGTCGTATGAATATTAGTATACTATTGTTGTCAATCCTGAAATAAATTTAACAGTCATATTTTATGAATAAATTAATTTATTAACTGTATATATAAATTCATTTATAACTGGATATATAAGGTTGTATATAAATTAATAAAATAAAACTGTTCGTAATATCTAAGTAATAAAGTCTTAGGCTTAGTCTCATATTTATTTCAGCTCAATTATAGTCTAAGCAATATCCTAACAGGTCTCAAGGTACTAGCAGAGTAGAATAGTACCTCTCCCTGTACTAGGTATTGTATGAAGCGACTAAGGTACCAGAATCGACAGATGGTAGTGTATCCGAAATAGAGCCCCCTTGCTTAGGAAGGCCATGTCCAACAGTGGATTTTCAGCAGCTGTTATGATGTGTATCCTAATTAAAATTGCTTCTGCTTGCTACCGTGCAAATATAACGTATTTTGTTAATTATTATTATACAGCTTTCGCCAGTCGTTATGCATAAGGTTTTTTTATAATTTCTACACTCAATCCATCCCCAAAAGTCAAAAACCCTCGAACCCTGTTCTACAATGTTTTATTCATTACTCCCTGAATTTGTTATTGTTATTATTTTATTGTTGTCCGTCGCCTGCGGCGGTCGTGTGCGGACGTGTTTGAATAAATAGTTTGAATTGTCGAATAGTTAAATAGTCAAATGCTAGTGTTAATGTTTGAAATAAGCGAAGCGAATGAGGGTTAGATTTTTTCGTGGGAATTAATTGTATGTATTAACCTAAGGTCGGTAATTCAATTTGGATTGCTGCGGGGGTTCCAAATGTTCCACTCTATAACAGAGTGTATTAAGCATTATTTTAACATACATACGTACATCACGCCTGTGTTCCATTGGGATAGGTACATTCCGCATTAGTCCTTTTATACATTCTCGTTTGTTCTTGGTACTTCTGGCCCTTTTTAATACCTCTTCTACCTGGTTAAGGTTTTTTCGCCTAGATCGTCCTTTATCAACTCTTTTGTTCACTTCCGTTCTATATATTTTTGCAGTCAATCTACTTTCATCCATCCTTTCTATTTGTCTGGACCATTTCGACATACCTTCCTCTATTGTTATCACAACATCATCTTATACACCACATCGATCTCTTATCACACTATTCTTTAATCTATTACTCAAACTCACACCATACATACTGCGAAGTGCTCTTATTGAAAACAGCATTTATTCTACTAGCGTCCTTCTTCTGACATACTAAACATTCACTATCACGCGTTAGTGTTAGAATAGTGCATTAAGCATAATTCTAACATGTACATATAAACCAGGCCTGTGTCCTATCGGTAGAGGTAGAGACTTCGGATCTCCTTTTGCTACGATCTTGGCATACCTCTCTTGCTTCCTTTACTCACAATAGTCTTTTCTATTTCGCATCCTTTCTACATTTTCGAACCATTTCAAATACTTTTTCTTTATTGTTGTGATAACATCATCTTTTACACCATAATTTGTAAGCGTAACAATTTAAATAAATATATCATGAACAAAAAAATTAATCTTGTACATTTTGAACTATTAGCGAAGTAGTTGCATTCCAACTATTTGATAAGAACTTACCTTCTTGTTTAAATAGCCTTAATAAAGAAGTTTCATCATTTATATTAAAATAAATAAGAACTAAATTTTTCGGTGAATGTTATTTTATCAAGAAATAATTCTTTAACTTAAATAAACTGTATCGCTCATACATGTATCTTAACAATAAAAGGAGAAATCTCGCAATCTGCGTAAAAAAATGAAGTCCACATAGATTTAATGACCAGCTGAAAACTATTAATTTCAAATTAACTAGAAGAACCCACCGAAAAACCTTTTCTATAAACATACAAAATATTTTATCACCACCGACGTATCCATTTTGGCATATAATTATTTACCATCATGTCCGCAATGTACTCTAAAATCATGAACAAAACAACCCAAAATTTCGCATGCCAATTATGACCAGACAGAAGGGCTACGAATTCAAATAACTTCGAGATATAATCAAAGCAGCATTCAAAGGCATACCAAACCCTTTGACAGTCGACGTGAGCCTGCAAGACCGCCCGGCCCGACCGACGATTGTACAAACATCTTGGATCCATTTAATTTATGCACATAAATTGTGTAAATGATATTCAGCGGTATCCTATACAAATAACGGGCTAATTGATGACATCATTAGATTAGTAGATATACTCGGTCAAAGTGATAATGGTCTAGTTCCGGACACTTCCGGACGAATGGTCTAGTTCAGGACTCACTTGAAACAATGTTGTTGCTACCTAGTTCAGAATAGTAGAAATGGTAGAAAAAAATCATAAACAATTTTTTATATAAATAATAATAATAAATAGAGATAAGTCGCTTGAAGTTACGAATGTTACTCTACAGAAGAATCATAAGAGGAAAATAATTCTGAAATATATATTTAATACTTAAACACAGAACAAAAACAAATATTCATTATAATAATGTTTCTCCAGGGTAATCCTGATCGAACGATTATGAGTGCGCGAGATACAAACACATCCAAATGTGCCACCGGGCCGTATGAGTTACCTTAAATATTATCAAGCTATTATTTTTATCTTCGCAGTGTAGCAGAGTAGAATGCTACCTCCCCCTGTACCAGGTGTCGTAAAACTAAGGTACCAGAACTAACGGATGGTGGTGTATCCATCCGAAACAGTACTGCCTTTCTGTCTGCTGGCTGCCTGTATGATGATTAATTTTATCTAAATTCGTGTAATATCGTGTCGTGTATAGTCGTCGTGTAGTTTAGTAGTAGTGGAGCAGAAATATCTACAGTAAGACCACATAAATGTTGCATACCTTGTAGTATTCATTTGGATTTCATTAGAGTTATCTGATAGTATACAAATGTCCGTTCTTTTACCTATTTCTAGCTTTAAGCTGCAATGTTTTCATGGGTTTGTTGAGATAATTAAATTTCTGAATAATTATACATAATATTCTTTTGCCTTTTATAATTTCCCGAGCTATTACACATAATGTAAACTGTGGTACTAGTGTAAAAGTAAAATAGTACCTACATCAGCACTAGGTGTCGTATAAGGCGACTGAGGTTCCGGAACATGACGGTATATCTATCCGGCGTAGGTCAAATGCTTGCTTCTAAACTCAGTTACAAAACACCATAAAATTTACAGCAGTCGATAAACTTAATACATCAATCACACCGTTATTATAACGATAAACATGACCAAATCCTCTCGTAATACTTTCAATGACTTCAAAAATCACAATAGTGCTTAGCCCTTCTCAGAGTCCACTACACGGAACTTGGACAATACGATACCAATAATCTCCACAACTCCCTATTAATTATAATTGACATATTTCGTACTTCGCCTGCAATTTGTCGGTCGAATCAATGGTCACGTGACCTCGTGTTTGTTTTGATGTTCCGGGTCTGGGAGACCGGCCGCGCTCATTAGAGGGTTTTGTTCGATATTCCTTTTTGTTATCGAATATTGGTTGGTCTGTTTGGTCACTATGGATTGTGTGGGGTTATTAATCTCTTTCGGATGAAGAATTATAATGAAGAAAATCTGTTATACAGGACAATATATTTTTATTACGAAGTATGTATAGATTGTCTTATATATTGGTTAATTGCTTTGGCCGTCTAATCTATTGGCTAAACTATTTTGAATTCTCCATTAACTCATAAGTATTTTACAGAGTAAAACTGTCTCTTAGACGCAAAGTTTTTATCAAAAATAGTTTGTATGATCAAATTAGCATATTTTATATTCTTGTTTAATTCATGAGTAATCTGTCTTTGTTTTGTTGGTCATAATTGCTATATTTTTTCCAAGAACTGGGATAATCATGCAAATTTTTATGTTGTAGTTCAAGCTTCCTTGCATTGTTGCATTTACTATATTAGTATAGAATTTAATATATCTATTTGAAGTTTATATTTGATTTATCATTGTCACCATCATACCAGCCGTTAGAAGTCCACTGCTGGACATAAGCCCTGTCCAAGTGAAGAAGTTTTTTGCCCATAATTGCCGCGTTGGGAAAGTGTGCTGGCAATCGCAGAGCGCAGCTTTCGCAACGGGGATGCTGCTGCCTATCCCCGCCCTGTGCGCTTGAGTTGCACTATTTCGGATGAATATACCGCCACCTGCGGGTACTGGTACCTCTATCGCCTCTTCCGACACCTGGTACAGGTGGGTACTATTCTACTCTGCCGGTACCTCACGGCGTATATTTAATTATGAAAATATTTTACATCGTCCATACCATTAACTTGTTATTTAAATTTGAATCAACAAATTCATCTCAATTTAACAACAATTGCATGAACCTTCGAAACTCCATTGAAATCATCAACCCTTAAACAGTCAAAGCTCAAGTGGGGTGTCCTCAAGGACAATATTTGTTGAGGACACGTCCTCTTCATGACAATCGACGCACACACGTGCACATTCGTGGGAAATTCCGTTTGTAATTCGATAATTTGTGGACCCTTAAGTCTTGACGTGTGAGTTGTAGATTTGATGGGATGGGGTTTCGATAAAGGAAGTGGTTTGACGTGGTAACGTTGAAGAACTATGTTACACATTATTTTTAATAATTCATACGACATCTTACACATTTACCTAACTCTGGAATAAGTCTCTTGAAAACACCTGTGTTACATACGTCAGATAACAAAAAAAATATATTATCAAAATTACATACTTAACACTCAGACGTAGAAAAAATACGCTTGGTGCATAAGAATAATAATTAATAATAATAATAATAAATTCCCACAACATCTCATACATTGACCTGACTCCGTGGTAAGTCGCTGAAAGCACTTGTGTTACGAATGCCAGACAACAGAGGAATCACAAATATAATACTTAAATACATATATTTTACACCCATACACAGAGCAAACACAAATATCATCATATAAATATTTGCTCTGGGTGGGAATCGAACCCACGACCCCTGGTGCACAAGACAGGATCACTATCATCTGCACCATTGGACTAAATATTAGCAATAATATTAAGTACATATATCTTAACACCTGCCATGCTAGCAGCAACAACTAACCTGCAAGCCAAAACTTTCCTACCAGAGTTCACGATATAGTTAATATATTTGTAATTTAAGTGAATTGCGAGATTTTTTTTACATATTATTATATTGTAATATTACGCCTATAACCAGTTATAGCCAGTTTAATAACTGGTCTAACTGAAAATCACAGGCGGAGACCTATATCCATCAGTGGAAGTCCTATGAGAGACATTTTACAGTTAGAAATACAGAGATAACGTGGAAAAGAAGTTCATAAAGCTGATTTTTTTAATACTATATGAACTAAAACTACAATTACATAATGACAACAAATATAACATACAGCATTGTTCGAACAACACATTGTCACACAACATACTTAATGAAGCAAAGATTAATTGCCTTCAGTGATTACAGTTTTAGTCAATTTATAATAATAATATATTATGCTAGATAGAAAACTACCAGCGCGTGCGGATTTACCCGCGTTAAGTTGTAGGACAAAGCATCATTAATTATTGTTAAACAAACAAACATACTCTTTTGCTTTAAAATATTAGTATACATATAACAGCCGATGAAGATGTCTAGTTTTGTTATAGAAACCAATGTTGACAAATGATCTAACTATCGACATAATCGACGCTATATGAAAGTATATAGATACTGATTATAAGAAGATGTAATAACGCAATCGCAGCCGGAATAAATCTTAGGTAGTCTATAAATGCAACTAGCAAGTTATTCATAAGTATTGAACGCCAAAACAGTGTCAGCAAACACGCACGAATTACCCAAACTTTCTCGCTAATCCGGGATGACACTCAAATATTTTCAGATACAAAAAACTAGAACTGCTATCATTTTACAAATTCTTATTAATATTGTCATTAAAAGAAACTGTTATAGGAAGAAACGTGGCTTCTAACTAGAGGACGCTCACAATTGCCATGCTGGACAGGCGTGGTAGCAATCGCAGATCGCAGCTTTCGATACGAGGATGCTGCTGCCCATCTCCACCCTGTAGCATTTAAGTTGCGCTGTTTCTTATGAATATACCGCTATCTGTCGCTTCTTACAACACCTGTTACAGGAAGATGTACTATTCTACTCAGCCGGTACCCCAAGGCTACTTCTTTCCTTGCACGCGCGAAATTTAGAAACAATATCTATATTTAAATTTTACAAAAATGTATTCTACTCCCTTCTGATAGATGCAAATCACAATACAGAAGTCTTTATATCTTCCCATATATGCACGTACAATTTTTATTTATACTGTTTTCATTATCACTTATTTAAAACTTATTTAAAACGAGAGCGAGAGCTCACAAAAACACACTATTTTAATTAGAAAATATATTTTTTCTTTTGAACAGCATTTCGATATACCACAAAAGAATTAGCCAATTGAAAATCGTATTTACTTCAACTCTGGCAATATTACCAAAATAATAAAAACTAAACTTCTTAATGGTTTTGCATTTAAAATTATATTTGACTGATTGAATGACTGATATATTAACGCAGGGTTTCCTTTTATAACGTAGGCGAGTACTATGCAAGAATTTTCTTAAAATTCACCCCCTAAAAGGTTAAAACGAGTTTACTAAATTAGTATCAAAATTGTTTATATTTTTCTTTATGTAACTTTCTATGTACAATAAAGAGTATATTATTATTTCAAAACTTAACTGTTGTTAAAATTAATCAAAATGAAATTCAGGACTTTTTAACCTTCATTTAATCTCTTAAAATACGTGTAAATTATGTTTGCTAAAATTATCCCTTAAGGGGGCATAAATTAAAGTTCAAAAACATAATGCAGGTTAGTCAGTTATATGAGCTCTTCCATTAATACACAACTAAATCTATGTCGCCGACTAACGGGTGCTCGGTCAATTTAAATGTGAAGGTTTCTCTAATATCGCAGGCTTATCCCGGTTTATTTGTGTGTTGAAGTTGGAAGTTCCAAACTATCGCCTTGAATGACACCGCGTTATTAACCAAAACTACGTTGAAATTAGAAATTGTAAGATATATGCGAAATGCTGTTGTTTGGTTTCAGGGCTGCCAAAATGTTCGACTTCATAAGGTATATTTGTGAGAGGGGCAGGAAAATTACTGGTTAATGTAACATGATATATTCAAGTCACATGTTTGGCACGCGTTAGTGATATCCTTGTGATATTACGAGCGTCTATAGGCTGCAGTAAGCCATGAGGTACCAGTAGAGTAGATTAGTACCTTCCTCCATACCAGTGTCTTAAGCCGACTTGGTACAAAAGGAAGTGCTATTCTACTCTAATGGTACCTCATGGCTTACTGCAGCCTATAGACGCTCGTAATATCACAAGGATATCACTAATACGCTGCCAAACATAAGACTTGAAGATATCATGTCACATTAACCAGTACTCTGGCGGTACTTCACAGCCAATTAAAATTTTTGCGCTTATATTTTCTTTAAAAGTTAGAGTACCAGGGTATCATCATGCTACAGAAGATTAATCGCCCATGTTTAGTAAAATAAAAAGATGCTTTCAGTTCATCAAATTCTTATAAACATCGATTCTTTTTTATTCTTTTATGCCATTTAATATTGAAACGTAAAGAATAATAAATAAAGCATTTTTTAAATGAACAACGGCCGCACTCCAGTCGAGCACCAAAAAAAAATTAAGCACCAAAATAATACGGATCTCCACAAGGAATACTCGGATCCAACCCTTCCCCCGCTGATAATTGCAACCGACAACCGGTTGTAAAAATTTACAACGCAGCTTCCGTGGCGTTGCGTCGGTATTGTGATGCTGATGCAGTTGCGCACTAAATCGACAGCAGGGGGCGCTTCTCAAACTTTATACAACCTCTTTTTAACAATAAAATATACCATCGTTCTCATATCAATTCCTTTATGTAAAAATTTTATTTACAACTAACGTAAGAATAAAATAAATATCCCATTTTAAGTTTTACAAAGTGTGCCTATGATACATATAGAGAAATGTAGTATTTGTTATTTATTAGACTTACTAAATAAATAAATACATTTATTTACTTTATTTTATAATATTATTATACATAATGATTATTTCATGAATCTTTTATACGGTTTGTATTAAAAATCATCATATAAAATAATATAAAGTACTGATTTAATTAGTGTTTTTATATTTAATTCAGGTAGTAAAGAGTGTATGTTATATGAAGGCTAAAAGCACTAACAAAAAATAAATTAATAAATTTAACTTAAATATTTTAAAGTTCATTTGAGTTCATATTATAACCTTAAAGTTTCTCATAATTTATTGTAACTTTACTGTTAAATTGTTTAGCAAATTCGGGAAATACAACATGTTTCAGGTTTACCGGCGATGAACTGATAGGAAATGTTGGGAGCCGCAGTGACTGGAGCTAAAACAGTTTAAACCTTGGTAACGACCCGATAAACGCGACTAATGCCGTTTTTAACGAACTCAGATCCAGGAGTTTTATAGATGCTGCGGTCTCGCAGACCCCAGCGCGCCGTTACGGGTTAAAATATTAAAACAATATAGTGCAACCTTTGTGCGGAAAGTTCTGTTTTATTCAAAAATATTCTATGTTGCCGTTGAGGTGCCTTAGCTTGAGTATATTACTGGTTTTGATATGTCTACCAAAAATATATGTTTAATCTTTTAAAAACATTTCTGAGACTCAAACTTAACTAATTGTTTATGTTATTATTAGTATTAATAACTTTTGACACGGTTATATCGACATTGTACCCTATTAGTAGGGCCTACCGCGGTTTCACCTGCGTTAAATAGCAGAATTTTCATACTAGCGTTGCACCCCTGTGAAGATTAAAAAAAATAATTTATACGTGTTTCATGACTTTCATTGAAGTCCTGCATTAAGCAAAATTTCATTTGATAACTCTAAAATCAGCAAGTTTCAAACTAAATTATCCCCCCCCCCTGTTTTACCCCTTTAAGGAGTAAATTTTTAAAATCCTTTTTTAGAGCTCCCCTACGTTATAAAAGGAACCTCTGTGAAACATTTCAAGTTTCTTACCCTCATAGTTTAGGCCCTGCGTTGATATGTCAGTCATACAGTCAGTCAGTCAGTGAGTTTCTCCTATTATATAAATAGATTTTGCTAAGTTCGGATACCTATTTATTCGTGAATAAATTAGACAACGCATAAGTCGCGAGCGTGTGCATTTGACGAGCCATCAACAATGGCGCCCGACGTTTTGACACGGTAAAAATAAATATTGCACAAGAACCCTTTCGTTCGGAAGTCGATCGGTGATGTCGTAAAAGTTTACGAGAGCCTTCCTGCGAATTAATGTCGACGTCCGACGTATTGCTATGAGTTGTGAGTTCGCGTTGTGACTTTACGAAGCAATGACTGGCAATGTGCTTCTTGGGGTATTCATAAAATGGGGATGGTTAGAAGGAAAAGTATAGCTACAATTAAATTCTGAACATGGTTTATTTATAAGTAAATGCAGCTTAAAATACACTAAGCCAATAACAGGTATTTACGAATAGAAATAGGATAATATTAAAGTAACTATATTGACAAAGCAATTAAAATAAGTGTAAAATTTCTTTTTTAATAAAAAAAGAGATTTTATATATTTGACTTAACTAAATCGACTTATATTTTAAAATTAATATCAATATTTTACATCTTTAAGGCTTATTTAATAATAAGCAGTGCCCGCAAATTTTTCTGTAGAAAAATAGTATTTTCAGGGGTATAATAACCTTTATCAATAAACGGATAATCCAGAACTGAAATATTTTTTTAAATCAAATCAATGGTTTCTAAGATTAGCGCGTTCAAACAATCAATAAAACTCTATAGCTTTATAATATTAAATATATTATTAGTATAGTTTTACATATTGTGTATTAGAAGTTGTATTACGTGATTTATTTTTCAAAAATCTCGCCATACTATTAGGATAGGATTTTATAGTTAGGATATTATAGTTCTAATTTTTACATATATATGTCTATTAATTTAGTTTTTCCACTTTTGTCATTCTGGGTATTTTTCCCCGCAAAACCTTTAATAAATGTTTTTATGATTATCATCATATCAGCCATTGGAAATCCACTGTTGGACATAAGCCTCATTAATCGCGCTGGCAATCACAGAGCGCAGCCATCGCGATAATCGATATAATATGTATATATATATATAGGTCGACATACAGTCCGCGTGACAGTAACCTACAACCACCGCAACCTATAGACGCATTATCACAAGGATATCACTAGCGCGCTGCCGACCTTATGTCTAGAAGATATAATGTCACATTACCCAGTAATTTCACTGGCTTTCTCATCCTTAAAATCGGAACAGAGAAAGGCGTACTACTATTTGGAAATAGGCGAAAGTAATGTACCAAAGCCTACAATTTTTTTATGAAGTCTACGACAATTGCAGATTGCATCTTTTGCAATGGGGATGCTGCTGCCTATTCCCGCCCTATGCATTTGAGCTGCACAGTTTTGGATAGATATACCGCCATCTGTCGGCTCTGGTACTTTAGTAGCCTTTTATGACACCTGGTATAGGGGGAGGTACCATTCTACTCTGCCGGTAGCTCACGGCTATTCTTGGTACCGATCTGTCGGTTTATTTTATGTTTCGTTTTTTCTAAAATAAATTATTGTGCCGCTACCACACACAGGCGGAACAAAATTTTCTCGTAAGAAATTTGCAAAAGGCCCCCAAGGAATCACAGCAATGATATTATTAAAGTATATCTTTACAAGTGGGCGTCGGTACAATAAATTTTAAATCCATTAGCAGTTGTACACATGCTGGGGGTCGTTTCTACTCCATTTAACTTTACGAGGTTTAAATTCGGTGAATTGTCGACGCCATGATTTGAAACGGTGAGCGTTTTTGGAATATCGTTTGTGCTTTTTTTTTAATTTGACGCGACTTTTGTTTGGGCGAATTAAAGTGATTTTCTTAAAATATAATAACGGAATGCCATTTTATTTAATTTTTTTTATTTAAATTGTTATCAAAATGTTAATTGATTGCACAAAAACCTATTGAAAAATTAGTTATAAAAGTGTAGGTACATATAAGGCATTTGAATTGTCATGATCGCGTCGGGTATCTATTTTGTTTTCACATAAATATAAATACCACCATCTATTGGTTTTCTTAGCGTAGCCGCCTCTTGCGACACCGAAACGTTGTTGGAAGGTATTCCACTCTGCCAGTATCCCTAACATTTAACGCCTACTCCAAAAAAACATTACACCAATAGTTTCGTTTTATTAATACTGTTAATAAAATGAACGAAATTGTGATGATTTGTTTTAAAACCATCTAACCAGATACTTAGTATAACTTTATCCTGGGAACGTGAGGGGCATTTTACGCTTATTTTAATTTGGTTCTTGAATCTTTTAAATATATTTTGTTACCTGAATGCATAAAAAACGTCTAATAAATTTTATAATCGAATTTGGCTCGTACAAACCTGATCTTGATAATTACAAAAAAGCACGTTATTAGTAAGTAACATAAGAAGAGTCACTTCACCCTAAAAAAAACATGAGAATCATATTGGACGGGGGTAAAAAAATGTTACAAAATAGGTCACACTTTCATAAGTTACCCCAATTTCACCCTCAATATCAGGCACGTGCTATTTTGACAGGGTTTTTACATTACATTGTTTGACAATTAACTTTTGTATCTAATTTTTTCCGTACCGAAAAAAAAGTTATTATGAACGAATAGAAACATGACGATAATAGAAAGATGTAGTGCAAAATATTATTTTGTTCCTTTAGTTTGAAACAGAATTTAAGTTTTGGATCAACCAATAGTACCAGCAGAGTAGAATAGGGTACGAATAAGGTACCAGAACCGACAGATGGCAGTATATCTACCGAGACGCGGTCTATTTCATGGCGTTACTATAAAAAAAAGAAAGGATTTGTATTTTGATAGACGTGGGGTTTCACGCGCCAAAAGGGGGTGTCGTGGGTTTGATCCCCACCCAGGACAAATATCTATATGATGATTTTTGTATTTGTTCTGTGTCTGGGTGTATATATGTATTTAAGTAGTATATTTGTGATTCTTCTGTTGTCTGATGACGGAATCAGGTCAATGTATGAGATGTTGTGGGTATTATTATCACATATATAAATACATAAAATACGTCATATTGTCAGCAGTAAGACGTTTTCTGTCAGACATAGACTTACCAAAGATTTTTCTAATGGGATTTTTTTTATATTTGTGTGTAGAGGCAATTTCAGCATATAGCGAAGTTACGGAAATGCTACTGCCTGATGATTTACCCTGTTGTATTGAAGCTATTCCATTTGGATGTACCCACCACCAAAATACATTGCAGTGATGAATAAGCCATCACAAACACTTAACTTGATATTATCCATTCGACCATAATCCAATCGCCATTTTCCTCACCCAATAATCTAGTTTCATGCAACGGTCACTCCAATTCTGTAATAATCTCGCGTCAAAATTGAATTTACTTAAAAAATGTTTTCATACCCTTACCAAAGTCAACCGGGTGGAAGAAGAATTAACGATAGGTCGTTGTTAACCCTTACCGTGCATGGTTTTCTTTTCGCATTTATCTTCTTTCGTACTGTCACATTTTTTCTGATAATTGACTACGTTTTCTCCCTTCTTTTATTTTTTTTTTATTACATTATTTAGACGTGAGAATTACAATTACAATTATTATTTTCTCATCCGTTATTGTAACTTAGTCCAATCAAGTTTATTTTTTATTTTAGTTAATTAGATTTCTAATATCCTATTTCATTTGTTTATAAATAAGATTTATTATTCAAGAATTGACATTACTATAAATTAATTTATTATTAATTAATTCAACAGCAATTGGACTCCGTGATAATCGCTTGGAATGATGATATCTTAAAGAGCTCGGGTTACGGATATTAGATTACATTTTTATGGCAATATAAAAGACGTCTATCTCAATGAAGTGTTAAATAAAGAAATAAATGTAATTTAATATTTGACTTATTTTGTTGCTGCGTATGCTTACTGGATATAGTGAGTATAAAAAATATTTATAGGATATGATCTATCTGTAAAGACTTTATTTACAAAATAATAAGTATAAAGATGAGGTTCAACGCGGCCAATATCATGATTTTTTAACTGGGTGTGAATAATATCATTTTCTGCTAAACAAAACTACAAAAATATTAAACACAAATAACAATAACAATTCTTTTTCAATAAAATTATTTCAGCTGCCATTTTGGGATTTATTTTTGAGCTCGTGCTATATAAAATTCGAACTTCGTGTAATTGTTAATGTTTACTTTTAATATTTATAATTAATTCACTATCATGATCATTACAGCCACCAGAAATTCTCTACTGGACATAGGCCTCTCAAAGAAGGCTGCTCATAATTGCCACGCTGCTACCCACCCCCACCCTCTACGATCGAGCTATACTGGTTCGGATAGATATACTACTATTTGTCAGTTCTGGTACCTCAGTCGTCTCTTACGATACCTGGTACAGAGATAGGTACTATTCTACGCTGCTGGTACCTCTTGGCTAAATAGACTATTAGAATTAATTACACTTAATAAACTTCTTCAAAGATTACCGAATATATAACAATAACTTTCGTATATTGTTACATTAAACTGGTATAAAAGAAATCTTAGTGCTAACCCTTACCATGTATTGTATTGATACCTCATTTATCTTTATTTCTTTACCGACTGTCACATCATTATGTAATGATAAATGTTTTGAGTGGCGTCTTATAAATCGCTTGTGGTTGAACGATTATTATGTCATTAAATTCTTTGTTGTAGATGCCATTAATTTTCTTATTTGAGCCACACCTTTTCATTTTAAGAGATATAATTTCAATTGTTGATAGTTACGATCGAGAGAATACCGTTAAAATTATAAGTGAAAGTGGAGAAGAGTGCCAAAAAAAATTTATTGCAAAAACATTAAAATTATTTAATAATGACAATTTTTTTTAATTTACTATAGGTAAGCCTGTTTCGAAGGTAGTATGCATTGGTACCTCACTCTCGCCTATTTCTACTGCAAACAGCAGTGTTCAAATTGCTGTGCTCTGGTTTGAAGGGTGTAAAAGACAAAGAAATTACTTTGTAAATGGGATGTTGGATCTTCAGTCCACAAAGTTGGCGATACACTAGAGATATCTTTGTGATGACACGAGCGTCTATAGGCTGCGGTCACGTTTAACATCAAGCCGACCGTATGCTTGTTTGTTGACTTCATAATATAAAAATAAATCAATAATCTATGTAATTATAGCATATAAAATATTCTTACATCACGAATATAAATGACTACTTGACATTTGAAAAATACATAACTAAGAAATAATTGCATGAAGGTATCTTTAAAAATGTATTCAGTTAGTGTATGTATAATAATACATAAAAAGAATCTTAATTTTTGTTTAATATTCTTAAATACATTCCACAATACAAAAACTAAATAACAAAAGCCTCTTTCATATTAAATATAAATTAAATCCAAAAACAATATTACTGACTGTAACCAATCTATCAAAAGTAACAAAATAATTTATGACTCCCAAATCTATACACCCACATATAAACGCTTGTTAGCGATAACACATAAATATGTCAAGATCGAGTAGCCAAAACAGAATGGCGGATATTTTCCAAAATTGACCCTTCATCAGAGGTGGCGGGACGAATTTTATCACATTTACACTTGAATTCAACGAAATGTTTGTAAAAATACATTGTCCATGAACTTTGGGGTCGTTTTGACCCGGTCACAGTGATTGCTGGGTTAACAATGATAATATTCTATATAGATTTATTTCATCTCTCCCTACACAAACTGCGAAGGAAGAATGTTTTGATTTAATTAATTATTTCAGATAGTTATTTTGCGTGATGTCTTATTGTTCCCCTTATTAGCCAATTATAAATTGCCCAATGTGCTATGGAGAGGGCAAGCCTTAAGTTTATTTATTTGGTGAACCAGTAATTGTTACACCGTGATAACATATATTCAAAAGCCAGAACTTAAAACTAAGTGTACAATAAGTAGTGACTTGCTGACAGCTGCTTTTATTGTGAAGTGTTTAAATCTACGATGAAAGCGGATAGTTCTATAAGTCCCACTTTTTGTGCAAAATCGAAATGTATTTTGACTAATGTTTTGGTTTACTATTTCTAAATCACACGTACTCAACATATATTAAATCAAAACAATGACAAAACATTAACTTGGCTATATGAACCACATGTTTCAGTTTCACATTTTTTTTGGTCAAACGAGTCCAGCAAAATGTATTCATAGCGAAAATACGTGAGTGTACCCCTCTGAAGGCGATTAAAGTCGATTGTCCGGTCTCTAATAGACTTAGCTACGGTCAAGAAATTGTTTCTCAATGTAAATCTGCGGGCCACGTGTGGTCATTTTGGTCGACACGGTCAATATTGCGTATTAAGGCGCACGCAAAATTCGGGGGGTTAACGGAGAATTGAAATGTTTAGTTTTGACGGTATTGTTCGGATAATTTATTGGGCTTCTTTCTTGGTGACAAATCATTCAACATTTTTCGAATATTATTTACATAGTTACTCTTTACTATATATTTTGGAAAATTATTTTGAGTGATAAATTATATGGTAATTGTAATATATTTGGAAAATAAATGCAGAGATCCGTAAAAGAGACAAAGTTAGTGTCATAGCCCAGCGGGTAAGCGAGTTGAAGTAACACTGTAGTAGATTGGCTGTAAGGGCAAGGCACTTAGCACGCAGAATTAAAGGAGGACGGAGTCGTAAGTCTCTGGAATGAAGACCACGTACCGGCAAGCGCTGCGTAGTACGAATTGGCTGACTATGATTATAACTACAAACATTTGATTTTACGTGTGGACTCTTTGGTTCACAGCTATCATGTTAAACATAAATTAAATTCGTTAATAATAAAAGAAATCAGAAAGGAGTCATGTCACTGACTGACTCTTTTCTGACGGAAGCTCCAATGGAAAGAGTATGACTCTTTCTATTGGAGCTTTCGTTCTCAAAGTATTTTTCCGAACAAAAATTGAGCCAGGGTTATTCCTTTAAGTCTTATTTTTATAACATAAGCAAAAATGAAATCATGTTATATTTATCAAAGTTCTTACATCATTGCTAATTCATATTAAAACGCAACGTGCAAAGTTTTGAAACAAGCATTAAAACAAATTATTAACTCAAATCAAAACGTTCATTTAATACTATCGCTGTACATTGCGTGTGGTCTATAACACCCTTCGCCTCCAACAGCAGCGAAAGGGTTACTGTAATTAAAACTAATTAATTAATATGCAGTGTAATCTTCACATTATCTTCCCTACTAAAACGGCAGCTAAGTGACAGTTACATGACGTTTTTGACATGATGAGGGCTGTAATTTATTTTATCTGGTAGTCCATCGAGTTTAATTGGTCTAGTTCACCATCGGGTCTATTAAATAATGAATATTGAATCCCATCAAAAATATTATGAACATGCTTAACATTAATACAAACATCACGCCTGTGTCTCATCCGGGTAGGCACAGATAGACTCTGGGATCCATAGGGATCTTCACTTGTTACGATCTTGGCATACCTCTCTCGCTTCCCTCACTCGCATTAGTCCTTTCTTATGCGCTCATTTGTTCTTGGTATTATGCCTTTTTATCTGGTTAAAGTATTATCTCCTAAGTCACCTATACCAACTCTTCTATCACTTCCGTTCTATACATCCGTGCAGTCACTCATCCCTTCTACATGTCCGAACCATCTCAAAATTCCCATCTCTATTGTAGTTACAACATCATCTTTCACACCATACAGACCTCTTATAAAAAATATATAGTAAAAAAAGCCTATATCCCAAAACAGATCTTTCATTAATAAATTCTGTACGTAAAATATGGAAAAACCGAGTCAGTAATTTCAGACAATGCCTATGAAACTAACTTAAACAAATTTGTTTTTAATTATGCTCAACGTCAAATGCCCAGTTTTTGTCTGTATTTATAAGGATAGTAAAGGACCATGACATTGGTCATTTTTATTTCTATATTCATAATAAATATTGACTTAGTGGACAAATCTCATTTACAAAAAAATAGTTCTCTCTACAATATTACTACTTATTTCGGTTACCTGAAACTTGAAATTAAAAATCATAAACTTCTCATATATTTTCTCGATGTAAACAACTAACAAAAAATCAAAACACTAAACTCAACTTGTCACTTATGTGTGTATAAGTAACTTAAAAGTTCAAAACTTAATACCATTATCGCATTGAAAAATGACGCTCCGATCATTAAAGTCTGACAAACCCCATAAACGCTGTGTCACATTATAAAAATGACATCAACTGCAAAATTCGAGTGTCAATAACAGTCAATACTTCGATTGAGAGCTGTCGAACATATTGAGAAACGTCAATCGGATCTGCTCAATGGACTGACAAAACATATAGGTAATCTGTTAATGATGTTTAGAACTCATGATAAATGGTGTGTTGAAATGTTTCCGACGATTCCCATAGTTTTGAATTAATGTTAACAGATAATAACGTCTTAATGCGTTTTTGGATTTACTCTTAGGAAGTTAGTGGTTTTTTTCTGTAATACAATTTTGTTTAGTAAGAAATATTTAAATTGCAAATTAAATAGGGATTAATTTCAATTATTATTCGTACATTTTTGTTACTATCATTATAATAGTAAATAAATCTCATTCAATCATGGACATTGTGGATTCGTAGAGTATATTTTTATTTTATATTTTATCATATCGGTCATTGAAGTCAGGAATTATTTTGCCATAATTACCTTGCTGGGTTACTTTAGATACTTAGTACTACAGTATAGGTACTTCTAGATTACTGTCAAACATACTAAATTTCATAATTATGAAGTTTGAGCTGCATTGTCCCGAATAGATATGCCTTCTGTCAGTTCGGGTACTTCAGTTGCCTTCAAAGCGAATGGTAGAGAGGGACAGAAGAAGGGACTATTCTAATTCGCCGGTATCCATCGGAAAAATATAGTTACCCATAGTATATTATTATTATACTAAATGTGTGATAGTATAAAATACTATATACACGTGTGAAACTAACATTTTGCAAGTGGATAGCAAAGCTAAAGAAACGAACTAAAGCTACTTTTGAACTCCTTATTATGGCTATAATTATATCTATTTGATATATCTATAAAAAATAAAATATTCTGTCTTTTCTAACTAATTTTTTTTTATTTGATTAAGTCGACAAGCAAGCATACGGTCCACATAACAGTAAGCGTCACTGCAGCCTCAAGACGCCTGTATTATATACAAGGATATCACAAGCGCCTTGCTAACCTAGTGACCTAAAGATAGTATGTCACATTACCCAGTAATTTCAGTGCCTCTTACAGAAATAAGAAAGTTGCTGTTTAGCGATATAAAAAAGCAAGTGAGGAATTAATGCAGACGAACTTTGTATAATGTCTAGCTCTAGTTTGTTATATATATATATTGAGTAAATATAGCTCTATACGAGCCATCATCGATCCAATTAAACGGAAAAGGAAAATATATTTTACGGCCACCAATAAAAATACCGCCGTTACCGACGTGGAAAATAGGAAATAAAAATTTAAGTAGTTTGGACTCACTCAAAAATATGAACGACACGAGTCGTAAAACTCGGTAAATAATACAAAACACAATAAGTGGCGATATTGAGGAAGACGCGCTACACGGCTGTCGGCGGGCTGGTGGTGCACTGAGAGACATTTTTTTTATACGGCTAAGATTTTTGTTTGGGATGAATTTTATGCTAGCTGATTCTGATATCTGTTCCAGCTTTACTAGAGAAACGAGGCCACGACTGCGCACTTCCCGCACCCCTCGCACCCCCCGCAAATTATTCGGGATTGGACGCTTCTAAGGCACGGACCTTGGTTTGAGTGGGTATCGTTTAGGAGGTGGTGAAAGGTACAGCCAGTATACTCTATGTGGATAGGAATATCACGTCGGCGAGTGCGGTGTACTACTTCAAGCCTGGGTAGTACATGAATAAGTCATCAAATTGGCATAAGTTCCACATGATAGAATGCGTCTCTGCCTATAGAGGACTGTATTATAATAAGAATACCAGAAGCGCGTTTCCAACCTTGTAAATCGAACACATTATGTTATACTAACCAGTATATTTTGAGTAAATGGATGTTAACCCTAAATTATGAAAAAACCGAGTCGTTATTACGGCTAAACATATTTATTTTAACCCACATTTACAAATTCACTCGTGTAATTAATTTGAAAATATTTGTTTGTTAATATTGAGATTACATTAGCTAATGTTAATATTGAGTTTTCAATTTTAGTTCACATAAGGAGGGCATTGACCTCTCTAATAATATAATACCTAAATAGATAAACCTATAATATAGTGCTCTGGGACTTATTACAGCTATGTAATTTTTTTTTAAGTGATAATAAATATTATTATTGATATATTTACTACCTCTCTCACTCTGCAAATCAGACAGAACAGAGCATTACAAACAATGATATGTATTTTGCAGTAGAAATATATGAAAGTGAGATACCGTTGGAATCGACTTTTGTATGGGATCTACCTCTAATGATTACAAAATTCATAAGTATCTTGTTGCTTGTTAGTCTGTGTATTTTAACTTTTATTCTGCCCCATTGAGTATGTACGTATCTAAGTATGAAAGGTTGTTTAGAATAAGCTATTTTGTGATCTGATAATATATCGACATAGCGAATCATACGGTATTGTTTTGGTATTCTCCATTAGTAAAAAAAACTTTGAGCAGGAAAAAATAATTGTTAAGACAGTGAAATATCAAATATTATATTTTCGTTATATCGTAAAAAAAAACAAATAAACTTATTATCAAAAGAGTACATACTCACAAACTATCGCATTTTTATTTGAGTAAGATAAATCATTGTACCGAAATTTTGTGTATCACAACCCTAAAGGCTCGTTGACACTGTCTTAGGCGTCATAAGGGCGCGTTCGCACCGCGCCGAGTCGCAGTCGTAAACGTTTACGAGCGGGATCACCGGACGCATCCGGATATATCCGGTTTTATTAAAAAAACGCTGTCTGTGCGAGAGATAATAATCGCCGCTGATTGTTTTGACGCTATTCTATGTATTGTGCTAATTACATAAATCATATTAATACATAACAGCACTAGAATTCACCAGTGTTTAAAATTCGAATGATCGATTTCCAATTGACAATTAATTCCTGAAGGTAACACCGACACTAGTACAAAAAAAACAAGTGAACGGCAGGGCTTGGGCTTCAAGTAGTTACGATGTGAATACGTTACTTTTTTAGCAAAAAGTATTTAATATTGTAATTTTTAATTGCTTTCAAATCAATAATCATCAATAAATCATCTGACTACGTTGAAGTGTACACCCCTTCGCTAATTATATTTATTTAAAACTTAAACACAATTATTTAGAGACCATTCACAAATAGAGACACACTGTATAAGCACACTAATTGCCGTGTGGTACCGGCTGAGCAGTATAGTACCTCCTATTGCACCAGGTAAGAGATGACTAAGGTACTAGAACCGAGCGTATATCCATCCGGAACAGTGCAGCTCAAATTCACAGGGAAAGGATGGGCAGCAGCATCCCCGTTACGATAACCTGCGCTCTGCGATTGCCAACACGCTTGCTTGGCATAAAAACCTCCTTTCTTGGAGAGGTGTATGATAATGATTCGTAATTGAATCATTGAATTTATCGTTGTTATGATGAACCGGATGTTGAAAAGTACAAGTTCTCGATTCTTTAATAACCAAAAAAGAATGGTCTTCGTAGTATTTTTCTATACTTTTTTAAAATAAAGTCTCAATTTTTTATGATTTTTCGTCTAATTCATAATGAAAATTGTCACGTAAGGGAGTCTATGTGACGTTATCATATTTCATCTGGATGGTTTCAATATATATAACCAGGTAATAGGTACGGGTAATAAAGTCTTTCACTTTCTGTTTTAAATGTCATAGTTATTATGTTCAATGAAGTTAGAGTCCTTAAAAAGAACTTAATTGGCATACAGTATGCGGGTAATTTAAAATAAATAGTTTTTGCAAGACTGAAGAATAGGTCTGGGGCTAGCTTTCGTCAGTTAGGGGAATTTTTATGT
Organism: Heortia vitessoides; assembly: GCA_020976665.1. NCBI lineage: Eukaryota > Metazoa > Arthropoda > Insecta > Lepidoptera > Crambidae > Heortia > Heortia vitessoides. The sequence continues at coordinate 1,196,704 of JACJUM010002477.1, read as the reverse complement.
ACTCAATGCATATATATATATATATATATATATATATAAATAAACATATAGCTAGCAGTCCCAACAGACGTTGTCTTGTCTTAAATATAAACTATTAATTTTTTTGTATGTAATGAAAAAAATATTGCGCTTTTAAACTAAGGTAAAATTATCCTGTTCGTCAAACTGAAAAATTTTTTTTAGAGTTCATCCCGGTCCAACACCGTGACTCGTACTTTTTGTATATAAAAAGAAAAAATAGTGTATACCTACTTATATTAGCTATCATCTTCATAATTTGAGCTACGCTGTCTTAGATAAATATGCTATCGGTTTTTGTACCTGATTCGCCTCTTAAAATACCTGGTAAAGGGGTAGGTACTATAATACTCTACTGGTATCTCATGTTTCCATAGGATCACCTTGGTCGCCACCCAATCCCCAAAATGCAACCCAGAACTAAAAAGATAAAAGAGAATATATACTATTACAAAATAATATTAAATAAACCAATGGAAAAAATAAAAAATAAAATAAAACCTTTTTTATAAGATTGTAAAGGTTTATTTTACTTTTTAGATCCGGGCTTCATCATCATCATCATCATCATCATGGAATATACAGAAATATTTTTATTTATGTGGACTTTTGTATTTAAATCTTTGCTTCAATCCCATCGCTTTGTGGAGCATTTTTGTAAGTAGACTTCAATGATTTTCTAAAAAAAAATATAAGTAAATACTCAAACTTCACACACTATTATTAGGTCTAATATCTCAAATGATAGTGAACTCTACTATAATCTGAATATAAGAATTCAACTGTAGATGCCATGTCTTGAAATAAAACAAACAGATTTACACTTCTTTTTTTATTTTAACCTAGTCACTTCACTTCTTTCACTTGAAGACCTGCAACAACAGAATACTAACTTAAATACTGTTATTAAATAATGTGCAAATATCAAAGGATGCTAAGGAAAAATAAGTACAATTCATGATCAAAAAAATTAGATATAAAATGTTTTTATCATTACAGATATTTGTATTATAATTCTTTAAAATATAATATTCAAAGAATCTTTATCGTTTTTAAGACTTTACAATACAAATATCACTATTAAAATAATAATTAATATCTTAAAAATATTAATGTGTCGTACACACTTTATTAATAATATAATTATTATTTTTTATGGTGATTATTTTTTTATTATTAGAATAAGTCGCCAGACAAGCATACGGTGGTATGGTAAGCGCACCTCAGCTTATAAACCTAATTATGACAGAGATATCACTGGCGCGTTTCCAACCTTGTGAATTGAAGATTATTACGATACAATATCCAGTATTTTCGAGACATCTCACCCTTCGAACTGGAACACAGCAATGCGAACACTGCTATTTGGCGATAAAAAATGGTGGGGATGAGATGACCAACGAAGACCAACTTTAGTATAAGATCCACCTCATATATATTTTGGGTTCAAAATCTCTCGGACCAAAAGATCGGTTGAACTAAAATCCACCATGACAAGGTAAATGATATGGGAATTGCCGATAATCCCCATTCTCACATGTTTCCCGTAACTTTGTTATCCTGTAGGACAATCCGATTACTGACCGTTGGTCAGTTGGTCAGTCTCACAGAAGGGTTAACTAATAAAGTCCACTTGTAATACTACTAATTTGTTGATAAGTGTGGGAAATATTTTGGTGTTAAGTTTCACTATTAATTTAAATTCGGTTACAGAAAATAGGCTCTGTAAAACAAATACACATGCTTTAATAACCGTTTTGATAATTTTATAATTGTTATCTAAATATATAAATTAACCGTAGCATTTTTTTTATTATTTCATAAAATATACAGTTCACTTATCGTGAGGTTTCGGTGGAGTAAAATAGTACCCTCCCCACTGCACCAGGTGCCGAAAGAGGCGACTAAAGTGCCAGAACCAATAGATGGAGGTATATCCATTCGAGATAGTGTAGCTCAAAGACACAGGGTGGATATAGGTAGGTGCATCCCCGTCGCGGAAGCTGCGCTCTGCCATTGCCAACACGTTTGCCCAGCACGGCAATTATGGGCAAAAGACCTCCTTTCTTGGAGAGGCCTATATCCAGCAGTAGACTTTCGGTGGCTGGTATGATGATGATGATGATAGAGATCGTTAATTTAAATTAAGTTTAGCGTAGACATACAGGCATATGGTTGTCGTTATTAGTAGATAACTTTCGATATGACCGCGCTCTGCGGTTTTACTTAGTTTCTTTTTCTTTTTCAATATGAGGATATAATATAGCTTTTATTATATTTTAATATTGTTAGATTGATTCGTAAAAAATGTCGAAATCGATTCATTACATTTTAAATTTATTTCTTATAAAAGTAAATTTGTATGTAAGCCGTAGGGTACCAGTGGAGTAGAATACCTTTTTTCTGTTCCAGGTGTTGTATGAGGCGACTAAGGTACCGGAAACTACAGATAGCAGTATATGCATCAGTAAAAGCACAGCTTAAATACTGCAAGGTGGTTGTGGGAAGGCAGCATCCTAGTCGTGAGGTTGCGCTCCACAATTGCCACCACACCTGCCCAGCTTTACTATTATGGGCAAAATTCCTCATTTCTTGGAGAGGCCTATTATCAACAGTGGACTTCAGATAGCTGCTAGATAGCTTCAGATTGGTTATAAGTTCAATTTGATGTAGATGTTTTTTTCAAATATAATATAGTCTGTTACTTGATAAAATGTAGCTTACTAATGGTGGAGATATTTTTGAAATCAGTTCAACTTTTTTTGGATTTATTCATTATATACTCGATATTACACATTTCCTCTTCATAATAATATTGTAGATAAATCCACCATCTTGTCGTTATATCCCCAAACAAAGACCTCCAAATATCAAAGCACAATCAAATCAACAAAAGAAATATAAAGTATGAAGCACAATAAATTAGGCTGCGACGTTATCCTACCTTGGTTATTTGTACAATAACTCGGCCCCCAAAATACTCTCGCAAAAAGTGTGTTAACAAACAAAAAGATTTATACCGAAGTGGCAGATAAGTCCTTTCACGGTGCAGGGAAGTAAAATAAATATAGTGGAAAACTCAATAAAAGTATATGGCCTAATCTCTATCCAATATTTTCTTAGCGCTCCGAAGGTTTTCCTTTGGAGTATAGCGGTAGAGTTTAGGGTGGATCTTACGTTTGCTAAGATAAATTCTTATTTCTATATTATTTCGGGTTTTAGTTTTTCAATTCCTGCCTGGGATACAGAATTATATATAAGTATATGATTAAAAAACGTGAGACAGAGTAAAATAGTTTCTCACCCCATACCAGGTGTCGCAATACGAATTTCCAGCAGCGACAGACGGTGTTATATCCGAAAACCCGAAACAGTGAAAATAACGCACAAGGTGGGGCAGCATTACTGTCGCTAGAGCTACGCTCTGCGATTGCAAAATATTTTCCCCTTTCTATATCTTACCTATTTATGGCTAACATTATTAATTAATAACGATTTATTACATAAAGAAACGAAAAATAAATTACATAAATAATTTATAAAATAAATATATAGTTATAATGCGTGTAGTGTTTGTAACTGTAGACTAACAAGAAGGTGACATTAAATAAAAATAAGTTTAGAATAAGTTTTACAAAATTTATAACTTTAATAAAAATTACAAGAGACAGCTGCAAGAGACAGGGATAGGTGGAAGACCTATGCCTGTCTCTTGCAGTTCTAGCCCATTCAGGGCAAGCAACTATTTTAATACATCATCATCATTTTGAGATAAAATAATTACTATATATGTATTAATAGTTGTATGTTGTGTAATGAATCATTCAATAATAATCAACATCATATTGACTGTCCTGACTCCTTGGTAAGTCACATAAAGCACTTGTGTAACGGACACCATACATCAGAATCACCAATATACTACTCAAACATATATATTTAACACCCAGATACAGAACAAACAAATATCATCATTTAAATATTAGTCCTGGATGGGAATCGAACACACTACCCTTGGCACACAAGATAGGATCACTACAATCTTTGCCCTCGGCCCCATCAATATTCTTTTGGATTCGTCGTCGTATCCTTCTTAATCCAATGTCCGCCACCCACCGCATCGCCGCTTTTATCGCTCGCTCGCGTTATTGTAAGCGATCGTCGCTTCTGTTATCGCACATTTATTTAAGAGACACGCTGTCGGCAATCATATAAACAGTCGCTATCTCTGGCAAATATCTATTTTCATCTATCAATTTTTACTGTTAAAGTTGTCTTTGAGAATAAACAATATAGTGTCCACAGTCTATTTATTTATTTATTTAGAAAACTAACAGCGTTTAATACAAATTGTTATTAAATACACATAAAATACAAAAAAGTCTATAATAGGTCTCTCTAATATATTAAACAATATTAATATAGAGATGTGAATAAAAAATAAAGAAAACAAAAAAAAGAACAATAGAAATAGTAACTAAATTAACTTAGCAGCTAACTGAGATTAAAAGAGATTAAAAAAGATAAGAAATAAAAAGGGTCAATCATGAAATATTATATACCTAAGCAATTCCTAGAAGATATTATATGCATACATACATAAATATACAAAAAGAATATATATTTTATAATATTATATAGTTTCCAAAATCTTTATTTTAAACTTCATTTTACTATCTACAAAAATGTCGACGTCGATAAATAATCAACATTTTTGTAGAAGTCGTTTCAGTCGAAAGGAATAATGTAAAATTCTATATTTAAATCTTAAAAATTTAAATCCATTCTAGTTGAATCCATTGAATTAACCTTCATGGAGCTGGATTTTGTTTATTTTTACTCAAGTTTAAGGTTTTGTTACATTAAGGTTTGCCATGAAATATCCCATTGAGTCTTTAAAAGATACCTTAATGAGAAATTTGAATGATATTTTTTTTATTATTTCCTTAAACATTAATCTTTGACGCTAGAGTAGAATAACACTCCACATGACTTAAAAGACTTGAGTGATATGGCAGAACCAACAGATGGCGGTATATCCATCCAAAAAATCATAGCTCAAATGCATCAAGCCAAATTCTACCACCACGTCTATCCGGCGCGGCAATTATAGGTATTTTCTTACTTTCTTGGGAAAACCTATGTCTAGCATCAGACGTTAGCAGTCATGATGATCTTAGGGTACCTTTAGGTGTCTCCTTTTATTTATTTAGTCTTCAATTTGTTCAGTGTATGCCCTTGAAATTTGACTTCCACCAACCACTAAATTAACAATTACTTTTATTTAACTCCTTTCGCACATCAATATTTTGATTTTCAAACCTTCATTCATCTTTTAATATTCAATAAAATATCATATTTCTCATGTCGTCTGTTTGATTTCTTCCCACTGTTTCTAACCTTTCAGTTTCATTCTAAAAATATTTTATATGTTCCGCATTGTTCCTACCATGGTTTATCTATCATATCAAAAAATGTCAGTATACGTCGGTGTTGGGATCAGAATTATATTGTGTATAGCCTGGATTCACCTCATTTAGCTTTAACAAGTATAGCTTTACTGGAGAGAGCACGCGCCTCAGCCTTAAGTCTTCGTTAGTTCGTAGTTTCAGTCTTAAGTTCTCGTTCAGACATCATGACGTGCCCCTGAATCGATTTTCGCTTGTTGCTTCCACGAGTCCACGAGGAACCCTTTAAGTGTGAGCATTGACCTGATTCCGTGGTAAGTTGCTTAAAGCACTTGTGATACAGACGGCAGACAGAAGAATCACTAATACTTACTTAAATAATATTTAACATCCATTAATATTTGACATCCAAATACATAACAAACACAATATCATCATATAAATATTTGCTCTGGATGGAAATCGAACTCACCACCTCTGGTGCACAAAATAGGATTTATTAATTTTTAATGTTATGTCATCAAGTCTACAATGCACTAGGGACAGTAAATGTAGACAGGAGACTGAAATAAATTGAAAATTTATCATTAATTTCAGCAGTAATATATGGAATAGTTCTATATTATTGGGTCAATGTATAAAATACTGGATGGATTTGTTAGTATAACTGCATCCATTTTCACACAATGCTCGCTAACCTTCGGAACCCCAAACGCACTCAAAACGCACACTCGCTGGCAATAAAATAAATAATTTCGCATCAATAGCGATTTCAGCCTATTACCATATCCGCAGAACTGACCACAACAATCTCACACAAACGGAAGCCGTCATCTTACGTCATAAAATTTTACGATAACGTCACGCGCACGTGATCGCGCGGTGACAGCGATGGCCGCCGCGACATGTTTATGACGTCATAGTTCACGATGTCCGTTTACGAGTGCGCGAGGGGTAGAGGGTTATGAGATGTCGGTGAGCATTGAATGCTATTGTGTCAAATTTTGATATAAGATGGTTACATACAATAGAAATGGGTTACTTTGACATAAGGATATATTCAGCGTACATTTTTCCAAAGTGAAAGTCCAATTCAAAAATATATTTATTTCTACAGGTCTATTATAGGCCATTTTAAGCCGTTAAGAAAAGTAAAAAATGATATTTCTTATATAAATGTAGACTTACAATGTAATTAAAATTAATCACTCAACCTTATGGGGGTATAGGAGTCACTAGATTTTTTAACTCGTCGGGTTGAGCTAGCATTTGCAATGTAAACGCAAGAATTAGTTTTTATTTACGACATCACATAAGAATCCTTTAAAAATATCAGTGTTTTTCTACTATATTACGCATTTATTATACATAGAAGCCTTCTTCTTGAATCACTCTTTCAGATCTATCTAGATTATTAGTTTTAAAGATCTAGAAAACATATGGACACACAGATGGACTTTGTTTTATACTATGCAGTGATTATGATATTTGGAATCATAATATATTATAAATATTGTTTACACAAGGTCTCATATATAAAGTATATAACCCGAAATGAATACAAAAAACTATTAGAATAATTTAAAACTCATTACTTTGACAGTTGTCATTGTAATCAAGTTATGTTTAAACAAGTATAGGTATGTTATGTTATGCATTGCGTTGCTAATGTTTCCCACAGGGATCATAGTAATCTGCTTTAAAGCGGTGTGTATTATTTAACTTACTTTCTATATTGGATATGCATACTTAAAATTACTTCTTTTTTACTCTACATTGCTTCATTAATCATTTATTAATATGGTCAGTGTTTATCGAAGATTCAAAGTTTACTACATCTAAGAAGTATTTTATAAGTAAGCGATTTTTTGAAAAAAAAATAGCTGTATGTTCGTAATCAAAAATAATAATATTTATTAAATTGCCTATCACATACTTATACACCATCTTTATATATAAATAATAAAACTAAATATATAAAGTAAGGACGTTACCATTTCATTACAGTATTCCCTTTTCACACAAGTAATAAATGTCGATCAATAATTAATTCGCAAGCGTGCTAGTAATAAATACCCAGTTTACGCTCCGAGCGGCCGGGAGTCGATCGAGTGATTACTCTGCCTTCGAAGGCACGCGTGGAAGTACTAAATGTTATCATAAATTTTCAATTGAAATCGATAATAATGAGTCCTCGTAATGTGTTGGATAATAATACCTTTAATGTTTGATTTATATTTAAGACATCATTTGTGATAGTAACTGCGGAATTTCATAACGCAACAGATCCAGAAAGTGTTGAATTTGATAGAACACAAAATATCCACAGAAATTCACTGCTGGATCTAAGCCGTCCAAGACATTTCCTATTTGATCTGTAAATCAGGAGTATTTGACAATAATTGCCGCACTGATCAAGCGTAGGGACAGTCGCAGAGCATAGCTTTCAGCTGTTCCAATTGAGTTACGCTATGTGGGACAGATAAACCGTTATCCCCGTCCTGAAGTCCTTTACCTGCGATACCTGGTATAGAGGTATTCTATTTAGCTGACACCCCAGGCTGACACCCCTGTAACAAAAATAAATAATATTTCCGTAATTGGGAAACTAGCACTTAAATAATAGTAAGTTAGTTACTTATTTCTCTTTATATAAGCAACACAATAAATACAATACAATCGGTTCAAAAGATTTTTACATTCATTCATATATATATATATATATATATATATAAGGATGCCTTGTTTAATATTCACATATTTAGCCTTTGCCGTGAGGTGCCGGCAGAGTAGAACAGTACCTTCCACTGCAAATGGCGATATATCCATTAGGAACACTGCAGCTCAAATATGCAGGGCGCAGATGAGCAGCAGAATCCTCGTCGCAAAAACTGCGCTCTGCGATTGCCAACACTCTTGCCCAGCGCGGCAATTATGGGCAAAAAACCTCCTTCTTGAGGAGGCCTATATCCAGCAGTGACTTTCAATGATGGTAATGATGATGTTTAGCTTAACCCTTATGAGAGACTGGTGTCCAAGCCCTGTGTGACGGATCGCCAGTTCTTCCTTCCGATCTACAAATTAAATATTTTCTATAGAATAATTCATTTTAACATGAATTACCAAAATTTATAACATTAATATTTAAACCTTAATGAGCTGATATAAAAGGCGATTATTACAGATAAACAAAAATAATATTGATTTGGAGTACTCAACTACAAACTACATTTTTCCAAACGCATAAATTGGAATCGGCAGAATGATTCCACTTCTATGGGCACGCGTTGTAGTAGTAAAATTTATCATAAATTTTACTCTATGACGGGTTAAACTCGTTAATATTTTTATGATAGGGTTCTCAGTCACAGATATTTTTACCATTAAATATATTTAAAGACCATATCCTCAAAAAGTTGATACCCCACACAATAATACAAAAATGTATTACCGTTGCGCCCAAGGGTACCAATAAAGTAAAATAATAACACTCCCTGCACCAGGTGTTGCAAGAGGTAAGACCTAAAACAGCACAGCTCAAAACGCAATAAAGAGGGGATGGACAGCAGCATACTTGTGGCAGACTCGCTCTGCGATTGCCACCAAAATATCTTCTAATAGCTACCCAAATAACATGTATAAATTTGAACTTTTTTTACTATAACGAAAGTAGAATTAGAATTTTACAAAGTTTTTGGGTGTCTAGCAAGAGATTGCTATAATAAAAAGTGTCTGGCAGTGAATGTGATCATTTGTAATGTTATTCCGAATAACATATAGAAAATTACGTTTTATAAAAAAACGTAATTTGGCTAGTATTTTATGCACCTCCCAAAGCCACGATGGCTGGAATTTCAGATCTTGCCATCTTTCTTACTTACTTGTAAAAAACTTTTAGCTTTAATAAAATGACAAAGGTCTGATTATCACGGACTCTTAGACTATTATACTAATAAGCTATCCGATGGCATTTGCTTTAGAAATAAGGTACTACTAACTGTTTCTGGAAATCATTAACTTTTTTGTCCGTTGATATTTAGTCTATCAAACACTACGTAAAAATACGTGTGATAGGAAAAACATACGCTCTATACTAAGATGTGTGACTAATAAAAACAACACAAGAACATCACAAAAATATAAAATAGTCCAAGAGGCTTATCACTAAATGCAATCTTTTACAGGCATCCTTTGGATAGTTTGAGTTGTCCAACATAATAAACACGTACAAACTAAAAACGTGTATTTTTCCATGAAACTAACAATTCTCACACCACCTCAACCATAACCAAAACCAATACAATAACTCTGACCTAAGGTCCAATAATCCAATTTACCGTACTGTGTCGCAAATTGAAACCTCGTGCGGCGTCTAATGGGTTAAGCCCAGCAGAGCTGCTTAATTCGATTAAGGGCCCATTTGACCGAGAAATGTGAGGTTTATGGTTATGTTAATGTTGCTATTTGAGAAAATAAGATAATATTATTAAATAATATTTACCCGTCGTATAACATAAATACAGTCTTTTAGAAGTCCACTGCTGGATAATAGGCTTCTCAGAGAAAGGAGCTTTTTTACCCATAATTGCCGCGCTGGGCAAGCGTATTGGCAATATCAATTCGAATAACATACTATATTTAATTACTCGCATGTATCAAGCCAGCGAATCGCCAGACTTGGTATTTCGGATGGAATTAATACAATTGATAAAATCTATATACCTATATATGAAAGGAGAAACCAAGCTGACTGACATATCAACGCAGACTCTAACAGTTACATGTGTATATATACATATATATATACACATATATATATATATATATATATATATATATATATCAACGCTAAATGAAACTAGGTTGCAGCGCGTATTCTGTCATTGACGTCCACTGTCAAACAGCTGTGAATTTGCTTATAAACTATTTGTTTCTTTCCTAACAAGCATAAGTATATAACTCCTTTAGCAATTATATTAAAAAAAACAACCTTTCAATGTGATAAAAATAGCTTATGTAATTTATTTCATACCTTACTAAGACTGTAATAGTGCGTTTAACCGTACACAGGCAATACTTAGCTTGATTATTGATATGGTAAAATAATACTAGAGAATGTATCACTTAATATTTTCTGACAAAACTTTCTTTTCGTTCATCAAAGTTGCTCCATATTCCATTCCCCATTAAGGAGTATAATTATTTAAATGCTTTCATACATATATTCCAACATAGATTTAATCTATTCAAAAATATGGTAAGAAATAAGAATTAAATTATAAATTATATTATAGATTGTTGTGTGCGATTTTCTTGTAACAAATCCTGTATCTTATATTTTGAATAATAGTTATGTATAGTTGTAATTGCTAGTTAGATTAAAAAATGTTTTAATTGTTTTGCTTTAGTCTAACAGTGGTTACTATACGTACATATAAAAAATATATTAATAAAACTTCCAATAAACAATAAAAAAACTCAACATTTTCAATCCTTAAAATGTATATCTACCTGTTCGCTAAGCGTGAAAATAATTTAATGCTTGAATCACACAGTGATTAAGTAAAATGTTGCCATATGGGGTTAATGTTATCGGACAGTGAAATTACCTTGGAAGGTAACACATTTGTCACGAAATTATTACATAATAAACATAACATTGCATTCATGCTTGTATTTTGACTTATTAGTCCTATTTTCATCAGAAATATTCAACGATTGGACGGTAAAGGTTAGGCATATAACATATTAAAATTTAAAGTGTATACATGAAGTCGACCTCACACAAAGGTCGTCTCCCTTTCACCTATTTCTACCGCCAAATAACGGTAACCGTATCGCGGTGTTACGGTTTTGACGGGTGAAAGAGTCAGTAAAATTATTGGGTAATGTGACAAAATATCTTGAAGTTACAAGGTTGGCAACGCGCTAGTAATGTCTTTTTGATGTTACAAGTGTCCATAGGCTGCGATCGCGAATGCATTAGCCTATTTGTTGCCCTGGTCCTCTAGAAATTGCCTGTGATTGCTAGGCAGGTGTGGTGACAACCACAGAGTGTAGCTTTTCAAAATGAATGCTGCTGCTAATAACCGCCCTTTTCTATTTAAGTTACGCTATTTTTAATGGATAGACCGCTATCTGTCGTTTCTGGTACATCAGTTGCTTATTAAAACACCTGGTACAGGGGAAGGTTATTGTAGCGCTATAAAAATGTATTTATTTTCAATGAATAAATAAAATAACATCAAACTAAAACATCAATTACAAGCCAATTCATAGCGAAAACACACGAAGCGAACATAAGGCGATAAATTGCTATAATTACAATTTCCCTACATTTGATTCCCGGACGATAATGATTCGGGTAATTCTGACCCCCAGCCAATCATAAGCCGTGTCAATGTGTCACAATATGACAAACGGTTAATTAATTGTGTTATTCTTATCTCCCTCAAACATCTTTTAGAATATTAAATGGGAATTCGGCAGGTGTGTTGGAAGAGTTGGATCTTGATTCCAATTTAGTTTGGTAGCGAAGGGTTGGTTCAATTTCAAAGTTATTTCAGTAGTTTCCCTTACAAAATGTAATTGAAGGCCTCTAATAAAATTATTGTCCCTATTTCAACTACTTTATAAAATGAAGATGTAAAATATATTTATGTATATATATTTGACAGCCCAAATGACGCAGATGGTAGTTATCCTATCTTATGCGCCAAGGGTCGTCGTGGGTTATATGGTTATAATGTTAAATTTATGTTTGTCCTGTGTCTAGGTGTTAAAAATATGTATTTAAGTTTTATATTTATGATTGATCTGTTGTCTGATGTCCGTAATAGAAGTGCTCTGCGCTACTTACCACGGAGTTAGGTCAATGTATGAGATGTGTAAATATTATTATTATTATTATATTATAGTATTATTCATAGTAGTATTTTGATCAAGCTGATTTCGATATTAGCCTTAGGGAAGTGTATGTCCTATGAATCCATGTCCTACCCTTGAAAATAGTCCAAAAACATTTCTAGCAAAACAGTTTGTATGCGGTCTGTATCCAGCGCGATCGTGAGGTTTTAAATAGATCATCTGTCCACATAATGGGTTTACACATGTAAAATCCTTTATTAGCTGTAAGTTTCGACAGTATATTTTTTAAATAAGAATATAAGAGCTGTGGATTTTGAATAAATAAAAATAAAATAAAATAATTCCTAAAAAAAATTATTTATTCTGCTTACTTTATACTGCACAACACCTGTTAATGTACATTGTTCTGGTGCTACTTGTATTAAGTTATGATAAAAAAAAAAAAATCTTTTTTACTCAATTATTTACAAAATATAGTTATAATATTATCTAACATTTACGCCAACTAGGTTGAAAAAATTACATAAACCCATAATAAAATTACCCTTTTAACGGTTTTACAACGCGGTTTATTTCACTTTTATATTTTTTATAAAAGTTAAATAAATAGAAAATGATATAACAAACAATATGAGTTGGTAAAGGACGACCGAGGCGAACATATATTGACCAGGTAGAAGAGGTACTAAAGAAGGACCAGAACAGAAGAAACGAACGTGTATGAAAGGACTAATGCGATTAAGCTAAGCAAGAGAGGTATGCAAATATTTATCTGATGATATTTGTGTGTTTTCTGTCTGGGTGTTGTCTTTAAGTGTTATATTTGTAATTCCTCTATTGTCTGTTATCCAAAACACAAATGCTTTAAGCGACTTGCATCGGACTAAGGTCAATGAATAAGATGTGTGTAATTTCCTTTTTTTCTTTTTTTGTATTTGTCAATGCAATGCTGAAAAATTTCAAATATAAGAAATCTTTACTGAATTATTGAAAAAATAACTAATGGAACAAATTAAAGAAACATGATAGTACTTTATTTTCGCTAGAAGTAAGTTCTAATAGGCTAGTATTTAGCGTTCAATTCATAAAAAAGCCTATGCTACAATTCTCCACTCGTATCACCGAATTTGTGGACATTTTCTTTTATTAGCTCCTCTTAATTCCAATTCGCCGTCACGGATGTCGGCCATCACGGGACAAAATACGGGACTCGTAAAAATGCTTTCGTCAGGGGACGGGATGGTATTCGCTGGGAATTCCGTGTTTTGGAACAGGTTTAGACAAATGTTGCCAGTAATTGCAACAATAGTTGTAATAAATAAGCGAGAGTCGACCAAGTTTGGTTTTAGATATATCTGTACAAAAACGTATACCGGTGAATTTATTAGTAAAACAATATTTATGAATAAGTTACAAATCTAAAAATGCTTTATAAAAAGTAAATAAAAGATTTGCTCACATGAGGTAGACCTCATACAAAGGTAATCTGCATTGGTACCTTACTCTCAACTATTTCTACCGCTAAACGCTATTAGCATTACTGTATTCCGGTTTGAAGGGTGATAGAGACAGTGTAATTACTGGGTAAGTTTCAAGTCACAGAGTTGGTATCACCATAATGATATCCTTATGATATAACGATCGTGATGCTTACTTTTATGCGGACTGTATGGTTTACTGACCTGGTCTAAAAAACTGTCGCATAACCACAATCATATTTGCTAATACATTTGGTTGTTCTAGAAATGTAGGACTCAGCTTAATCTTGGATATTAATACAGCATTAGTGCCCTAAAAGCCTTGAATGTAATAACGACGCAGAAAAGAAATCTATAAGCCTTTGAAACTTAAGTAAACAGTTATATTAAAAATGCACTTAACTAGTAATACTAGAGATTATAATTAAATATAAGCTTATACAAAAAAAAAAGAATCACGTCTCACGCTAAAGAAAAAAGATTGCTTTAGCAAATTACTACGCTGATACACTACCTGAAACAACGGTATCGCAATAAAACAAAATAAAAAGGAGTTACGACCCACGGTGCACAACATCTGGCCGGCTAATTCGTATTTACGTAATGTTTCGCGGGCTAATGAAATTGTCAGGGGTCTGCAACTAGAAGAACGCAGAGACAGTGATTAATCACAAGAAACAGAAGAATGGAATAAGAAATTAAGCGATCTGGGAATATCAGACAAGATAGCGTCCGTAGTGACAGCAAACAAATTAATGTAGAGCTTCAGAATACTAATTTTATCTTATAATACGACGGCTTAATGAACAAAAGATATTTTAAAGATAACTAGAGATGATTCAGAGAGATTGATTACATAGTACATTTACTCCTTAAAAAAGACGATGATACTGGGTCAAATTCATCAACTATAGATTGAACAACTTCATTTTTAAAATTACGTCTATGTATAGAAATATGTCACGAGTTGTTAAAATAACTACATAATTATTACGTTATTTTGGTGCTAAATTAATTAACTCTGACTTCAAAATAAGTTGCTTATGGATATCAGACTATAGAGGAATCACAAGAAAAAACATAGTTAACACCCAGACACAGAAGAATAACATATACTAATTATAAAAATATTTGTCTGGGGTGAAAATCGAAATTACGATATTTTTCGCACAAGCTAGAAACACCACCAAATGCGTCATCGGTCCTATCAAATGTAAACAGCTTGTGTATATTAGTTACATCAACGTAATTAAAAACACATAAAATTCCATAAACCTTACTAAAGCAACTATAAACCTTTTCCATTAACATCTCCTTTGGGACAAAACAAAGACTTACGTCTTTTTTTACGACCAAGGAGCTTACTGTTCGCGTCTAATTGTTGTGGGACAATAACATTGGAAAGGATTAAGAGTTTTACTGCTTTCTTTGTTGTTAATTATGATTTGAGTAATTATTAAAGAACGTATATCAACCTAAATAGAAAATGTAAATGATGATGAAATCAAAACCAAAAAAAGTTAGTTCAATAAAGTTTACGTTAACAAAATTCGTAGAGAGTCTCAATTATCAATATATCAGCCATTGGAAGTCCACTGTTGGACATAGGCCTCTCAAAAATCAGGAATTGAGATCTGTAGCTCTTACGTCAGGGATGTTGCTACCCAACCCTGCCCAGTGCATTTAAGCTTTACTGTTTCGGATGGATATACCGCCATTTGTTGTTTTCAGTACCCCAGTCACTTCTTACAACACCTAGTGAGTACGGCAATCTCAATTTAGTGGAAAATAACATCTTATAGCCTTCAGTTTGGGACTTTTTAAGAGAGAGAATTTGTCACCTATCAGTTTACAAATATTTCCCATATCAATTAACATGACGCAAAATGTATAAGATTAGCTACACTGTTTGAATTATAAGAACTTCGCCAGTACGTACACATTCGCACGAGTCTTGATTCTTCACACTCTTCAGACGTCAGTCAAATTTGACGCAATCCTAGCGAGGTCCTTTCTGTATGACCAACCGTTACTAATTCTGATGCGAATTTAAAAATGTCACTTTAAATTAACCCTTTGAGAATTCACGTTGCAGGATTTAGCCATGGGAATGGTAACTGTATTTATTAAATACAATATACGAGTATACATATTTTTAGCGACAGTCTTCTGTTGTGTGTTGGATTTAAATTAATTACTTTTATTACAGCCATTAACATCTCAAACCGCAGATGTTACGTAATTTGTCCGTTAAATAGAGACGTTTAAACTTTAATGTCTAGCATTTATTTTTTTACGATCGATTCATCAAAAAACTAGTAAACGTCATCCATGTCGTCATTAACACTGACACCCGTTGCTTTTTCTTTTCATAATGCGCCATCATTATGCAAATCACCTTCGTATATTAACAAATCAACCGTTACAAATTAATGTTTATCATCATTAGCATATATTTCAATGAAAACGCGTGTCATCTTCGCCATTCTATTGACGCTGTATGCAAAATCGTCGCTGATATTACTGCGTCATTAAATTCCGTCAAAAAAACCCTTTAACCGATTTATTTTACGACATCGATCAATCAATACACATCTTCTTATGCTAATTTTTTAATTAATTCATTACGGTGCTGAATATGCGATCGTAAATTGTTGTTTTATTACATCATCTGGTGTGTAGGGTTGCAATCCATTTGCAGCAATATCTTCCGCGTGAACTCTTCCTTCGGTGACTTTAAAAGCAATATTTTTAATGGTATGTCAAATTAATATCAATCCTTTTGTGTGCAATATTGACAATATGTCGATAGGGTTATCCAAAAGGAAACTCTGGCGTGTTGTACCAACGAACCCCTTCGAATTTCATGGTAGAGCTTTATATTACAAATGGAATCAACACAATGGTACCCTTTTATATTTCCACATCGAACGTTCTCAAATCTATGTTCTGTGTGTTAATTTTAAAATTTATTTGACAGAGAGTATACGATTACCTTTTTTATTGTAGTCCGTCCGCACATAACATTTTTCATTTACAGTATTGGTTTTAAAAATTATATAAAATTCAAGCTTAATACGAGTATATGGACACCGGTAATTTTATTAATAATAATAAGTTATTTATTGTGCACCAAATACAAAAATTTAAGACACCAAAAACAATAACAAAGTATTATGTTGTGACCTTATCGCAAATAGCGATTTCTTTTAGGCCACTTTTAGTTAAGAGCAGTGAATTAAACTAACAGGTTGTAAGAGGTGTATATGAGATATAAATAAGTTTAAATTTTAAACATTCTTTTTATTTATTTTTTTATGTTTGATTGCGATTTTATACAAATATTTTTATTGTTCTGTGCATGCTGTGTTCGTCTATAATTGAGTATATATTTAGACATAATATTTTAAATAATTATGTTTTATATATGGTGACCCGTTTAAATAAAATAAAAAATAAATATAACTATTACGAAAGAAAGTAATTCTCCAGCCGTTTAAATACAGTAATAAAATCCACTAACGAAGGGCCTGTGCCATAAATCAATTACTAAAAAATGTATATTATACATAAATAGAAAAAAACAATAATAAATAAATGCCTACAACATCTTATACATTGACCTGATTCCGTGATAAGTCGCTTAAAGCACTTGTGTTACGGACATCAGACAACAAAGGAATCACAAATTTACTACTTAAATACATATATTTAACACTCAAACACAGAACAAACACATATATCATCGTATAAATATTTGTACTGGGTGGGGATTGAACCCACGACCTTTTACGCACAAGACAGGATCACTACCATCAGCGCCATCGGGCCCGTCAGAAATATAGTCCATATAAATCTGATTTTCAAAATTCTCTTTTTGACTTCTAATCTATGTTTAAAAAGTTATGTAATATTAATATTATAATAATGAACGCATAAAATTCAAAGTTCTCTTGAGACATCTCCCCGAAGCCACGATGCATTTTTTCTAAACAAAGACGAAGGGTCCTAGATCGCCCGCATACTACACGCCTAAGGGCCCTTCAAACCCTTAAGGTTAAAGAGTTTAAAGCATTACGTCTTAGATAATGCAAATTTTGTTTATGGAGTGTCTCTTGCTTTCTATTTGATTTACCTTTTATATTCAATAGCGAGTCAAGTGAGGATATTTTTAAGTTTAGTTATTATATTTTATGCTCTTCTTGAAAATTTTAAGTTAAATGGATAAAAGAAAAATAAGTTTATCTTTTGCTTTTGTAGCAAAATTTATTATTAAATCTGATTTAACCAAAGCCAAAATATTTAAAATAACGCCAAATTTTTAACTGCATGTTATCATCCTCATATCAGCCACAAGACGTCCACTGTTGGACACAGGGCTCACCAAGTAATCTTCAATAGGACTGGTTGTGTCCAACGCGATCCCTGCGGTTTTAGTCAGATCGTCTGTCTATCCTGTCTGGATGCCCTACGCTGCGCTTGCTACAACTCCATAGGCCATCGATTCTGCGTACCAAAATACCCTACCCACTACCACTTTAACTTACAAAATATGGTAACTTTGGTTCTGTTACGAATCTCCTCGTTCTTGATTTGCGCAAAAAAACTTCGAGCGTTGCCCTCTCCATAGCTCGTTGAGCTACTTTCTGTTGGCTAATGAAGCCTAATGGTAAGAGACCGGATTTAGCTGACATACGTCATCGTTATTTTATCATCATAACTTTATTTACAATATTTAAGTACATAATGTGTTCCTTGAAATGAAGAAAATCATAACATTTTTGACTTGTTATAAAGCTTCATTTTAAAGGCGGTCATTAGAACGTGGTGTATTTAACTTTTATATATTTGTTCGTCGTTACGATAGCCTAGCGGCAATTGTATCCAAGAATGTTAACTAAAGTAGAAAAAGAGCAAGTTTTGTTGTACATTTACAATCAAGATAATCAAAAACCGTAAACTTGTATTCATATTTTTAGGCAAATGATAGAAAAATACCAATACACGAAACAAACACGACTATTTGCTTATAGATACCTCACAAGTTCCGTATATTTTCGTTTCATTTTCCTTGTTTGCCCGTTATCTTGTTCATGTAAGAAGTATATTTTTGTTTTCCTAGTAAATTGGAATATGAGAGTGCATACATTCTAGGTGTAATTCTGTTACATTTGCTCTCACTTAATCTTTTGTTTGTTAAGACTACGATGAAATAAAGTAATTGTAAATATTAAAGCACCGAACAAAAAAAAACAATTAACATGAATTAATATAAATTTCTACCACAAAACAGCAATGTTCGAATGATTCTTTTTCAGTTTGCAGGGTGAAATTACTGGGTTATGTGACAAAATATCTTCAAATCATAAGGATGACAAAGCGCTAGTGGTATCTTTGTGATAATACGAGCGTGTTAATTGACTTAGTAATTAGAGAAATTTGTAGATATATATTTTATTTTCAGACATAGACAAAAAAAACTTGTGGACTACAAAATCGGGGTATCCCGAGAATGATACCGTGAACCCGGTAACAGCAATTTTCCCGGAATAAAAGAATTGGGTTAAATTATTAGATTAAATTTTGGTAATTAATTAAAAATTGTAATATTAGGTAATATCAAATGAAATCCCATGTATATCCTTATGGGTTAAGATCTCCAGAAGTCTTGAAAACAACATACGACAACCGTTTGTATTTAATATTTTAATGTAGACGTTACTTTTTCAAATATTAAATTGATAATTTTCTATATCGCTAAAACGTTGCCTAAAATCACATGTAACCAATAATCATCCAAACACAAATGTAATTAACAATTATTTTTAGATTTATTACATAAAAACTATTTTGTTCTTAATATTTTTTTTCATTATAAATAAACGCCTATAATCGCAGATAATAATTATTTAAAATTTGCTGTAATACTTCTTTGATGATCTTATTTGAAAATATAATTTGACATATTTATATATTAACTAGCTGCCCCCGCGAACTTCGTTCCGCCTTAGAGGGGATACCTAAATTTTCTAAGTTTCCGCGCAATTCTTTATTTTTTTTCTGTCATAAGAACCTTCTCCTTCCCTCGGTTCTAAGCTACATCTCTACAAACTTTAAGCTAAATTAGTTCAGCCGTTCTTGAGTTATAAGTGTAGTAACTAACATGACTTTCTCTTATATATAGATAGCCGGTACCCGCGACTTTGTCTGCGTACTTTTAATTTGAATATTAGATATTAGATATGGATTAAAGGAACGGTATAGATTTGGATATAGCATTGAGTGGCAGAAAGTACTCAGGAAAATGTATTGGTCCCTTGTGTCCAAGAGACACAATGACCTAATGGATCGAAAAAAGTACCTAAATCTTTGTAGCGCAAATTTCTCTAATCGCATGCGTCCGACAACGTCGTCTGCCCTCACGTATCTGCCCGTTCGGGTAGGCATAGTTATGTAGATTCGTGCGCCCCCCCACCACACGACAGCGCCGTTGCCGGCCGCCACACTTCGGCGAATGTGCGCGACGACGACCGACGACCAATGACAGCGGCGGTGATGCAGAGTATTCGTTAGAAGGATTTTTTACTTCAAAGCCAATTTTTTTTTAACTTGATACACCCAAAACTTCTAAATATCATGTTCCTTGGTTCAGTGCTTAAGATTTTGTATACAAAACGTTTGGTTTCGTAGTTCCCGTTCCGAATCAGTTCCGTTCCGTTCGAATTTCGGAATTCCGTTTGTAGAAAAACTCTGCACATCCTAAGAGACCTACGTACCAAGTCTCATGGTTTTATCTTAAAAATGACGAACACCCATACAAACTTTTAACCCCTATTTCACCCCCACACTGGTAAAAAAGTGCAAATGCTAAAACAAACGATTTTTGTATCTTATTTAGTGCTTAAATACAAAATGTAATGTTTTTATCTTCAAAAATTACGAACTTTATACAAACTTTCAACCTTTATTTCATCCCCTCACAGTTCGAAATTTCAAAAACGCTAGAACAAATGTTTTATTATTTCTTATCAAGTGCTTAAATATAAAGTTTCATGGTTTTATCTTTTAAAATTAAGAAATCCCATACAAACTTCCATCCCCCTTTTCAACCCCTTACCACCCCTATTTTGCAATAAAAAGTAGGCTATGTTCTATCTCAGGGTCTAAAGATTGTCTGTGCCAAATTTCATTAAAATCGGTTGAGAGGTTTAAGCGGGAAAGCGTAACAGACAGACAGACAGACAGAGTCACTTTCGCATTTATAATATTAGTAAGGATACGTAATTCTAAAACATTTTTCTCCTTTTTAAGTAAAATTGCGCGAATGGATGAACGTAAAGTTGAACATATTAAAATAGCTAGTTTATTTGTAAAATATACACTAGAAACACATTAAAACTACAAATGATTTATAGGCTTCCTCTCTATGGTCCAGTGGAGTGTCAAAATTCTCTAATGTAAATATATCAGCTATTGGAAGTCCACTGCTGGACATAGGTCTTCTGGGCAGCGTGTTGGCCATCGCAGAGCTCAGCTCTCGCGACGGCGATGCTGCTGCCCATCCCCACCCTATGCGTTTGAGCTGCACTGTCGGATGGATAAACCGCACATCTGTCAGTTCTGGTGCCTCAGTCGCCTCCTACGACACCTGGTATAGGGAGAAGTACTTTTCTACTCCATCAGTACCTCACTTCTGTAAAATTGCTAAATGAATCCTCCTTTTTTTATAAAAAACAATACTTTCCAATAAGATTCATTATGCACTATTTAGCTCTAAGATTAAATACAATTGAATGTTACTGACGTAAAATAATAGACTACAAATATAGGTGTCCAATGGCAAGAAATTTACAAGGGGCACACCATAATTCACCGCTATAAATTAAGCGGACTCTCAACCGAGCGACTCATCCCACATTTGCATGCCCTCAATACTCCCAAACTTGACTGCGATGAAG
>JACJUM010002477.1:1071769-1174965 GCA_020976665.1 Heortia vitessoides | reverse complement strand
GTGCTATAGATTGCCACAGTGCCTAGTGAGGTAATTAAGGACCAGTCCTCCTTTTTTGGGCAGGCCTTTCTTAACAGAGGACATTCTAAGGCTAAATCTAGTTAGTAGTTAGCTAGTTTTAATCTTGAGTACTAAGCTACATGACTTCTGTCCCCTCGCCTAAGTCCTCGGTACCCTTTAAATTCTGTCACAGGGCTCCGTAAGGCGTCAACGCGTCATAACCAATCTCGGTACACTTGAACCCCTCTGCGGTACATGTGCGCTATTGTAAAGGGTCTTCGGTCAATTGTAATATCCGTGCAGGGTTTTATGTGTTTTGATGTTGTTTCGGACCAACGTTCACAGTTACAGGAGAATTACATTTATGTAATCTGCGCTTTGACTCTGTTTTATCACTATATAGTATAAAACAAAGTCGCTGTCTGTCTGTGCATATGTATGCGTAGATCTTTGAAACTACAATACAGATTTTGATGCGGTCTTTTTTAAATAAATAGGGTTATTTAAGACTTTCTCCTATTTTATGTCTATCTTTCTCTTATATGTATATATGTATATATGTATCTTTCTCTTATCTCTCGTTTTATGTATAACTCGCAACGTTTCGTGGTTTCATCCTTATTAAATTGTAGATCAATCATACTAACTTTGCACCTTTCTGTTATCCCCTTAAGGGATGAATTTTAAGGGACATATTTTACTCGTGTTTTATGATTTTCAATAAAAAAAATTTGTACTGAATTCATTCGAATAATTTCAAAAACAGCAATGTTTTATATTAAATTTGCACGCCTTTTAAAAATTATCATGTTTCTTACCTTAAAAGTTTAGGCGTTTATATGTCAACAAGTCTGTTTCTCCTTTTCTATACATAAAAATTTTAAATGTTATCACAACTTTTGTAAAATATAAAATCAAATCTATTAATAATTACAATAAAATCTCATAGACATAAAAATATGATTTAATTCTACCATTAATCACTGTCTATAAAATAACTAACCTGAACTAGAATGGAAATTTTGAAGGTAATTGTAAAATAGTTAAGCGTTAAACATTGGACCTTTGTTCACTCGTCGACCGCACTTCAGCGTCAAAAGGGACCACTTAACGCTCTGACCGACGCATTGCATTTGACGCTTACCGATAAGGCACTTCAAAGTTTTGTTTGTGGATCCCGAAGCGAGTTCGATATGATTTCTATAGACTACAGTATATTTATTTTATGCGTGCAACTTAAAACAACAGGCAATCACTTATCACGAAATTTCACAGTAATAAGTGCTAGAAGTTTAAATTTTGCATAAGAGTTCATGAGATGAAGGTAACTAATATGATAAATTGATATATTACTAATATGAACATAGTTAACATTCACGATAATTGCTTGATTTCGAAAAATTTTACTCCCTAATTGTCAACTCCAAACAAACATCAATCAAGCAATTTGACGGGCGCGATGACGCAGATGGCAGTGATCCTATTTTGTGCGGCTTGGGTCGTGGGTTCGACTCCCGCCCAGAGCACATATTTATACGATGATATTTAAGTAGTGCTTAAAGCGAGTTAACACGGAGTCAGGTCAATGTATGAGATGCTGTGGGAATTTATTTATTCAATTGCAGTGATAGTAAGCGTCACTGCAACCTATTGACACTGGTTTTTATCAACAAGCATATGTCTCATTACCCAGTAGTTACCTATTATCCGTGGGGTACCGACAGAGTAGAATAGTATATATAGTAATCCTTTTGTACCAATTGATGTTTGAAACGACTGTGGTGAACCGAAAGACGGCGGTATATCTATCTAAAACAACGTAGCTCAATTTTTGCTGCAGCTGCATTTCCGACGTAAAGCTACGCTCTGCGTTTGCTACAACGCCTGTTCAGGCAAAATTACCCCTTTCTCATTCCGCCTATGCCCAGCAGTGGACTTTCTGCGGCTGTTATGATGATAATGATGATGATGACCCATTAATTCGAACGCCTCCCTCACCCTTCAAATTGGAACACAATAATGAGAATACTGCTGTTTGGCGGCAGTATTAGTTAAAAACGTGGTGACCAGTGTAGATGACTTTTGTACGAGGTCTTCCCCAAGTAGAGAGTAAAAAGAGTTGAAAATAAGTACATAAAATGTATATGGTTTTTAATAATAAAATTTATATGGTTTTATTAAGAAAAGCAAATTACCGAAAAATGCAATGGAAATTTAGAAACCTAAAATATGCATTGACTTAACTCATGACATGGTAAGTGTGTGTACATCAGACAAGAAAAAAAAAAGAAATATTCTGACAACATGTATGACTACATATATAATTTTCACGCAAATAAAGTCTTGGGTAAAAGACTAGTTGAAAAAATCTTTTATTAATATGAAACCCCAATTATTGTTAAGGATTAAGAAAAAAGTGTTTGATATAATCATTTCTTTTTCTTATGGTGAATAATTAGTTAAAAACAATTTCAAGAAATTAATGTTTATTTGGCTAATAACTGTTACTTTCTATCTGATTGTCTTTAGTAATATATTGTTTTTACTTAACAAGATGGTGATAAAGTTTTTATCAAATCAAAATAAGCACTTTCGAGTCATCTGAAATAATAAATAGATCAATTTTAACTCAGAAATATCAAGTACTAAATTGTATTGTATTCATAATACTGATGACCCTGATGACCCCATAGTATCATAAAGGTCTACTAAAAATTTATTTGGCCTACTTTATTTTAGTCAGCCGGCATCAGACGGATTTTAAAACTAAGTTAAATCAGTTTCAATACTCGAGTCATAAGAAAAGGACCTACAAAAATAACTGGTGGTGATAAACGTTCGATAAATATAAATAGTTAGTGTTAATTGAACCCTTACCGGCATCAGGGTTAAAAAACTGTTGTCCTTAAATTGATTTCAAGTCTGAAACTTAAGAGTATGAAAATTGTATATGTTGACACCATTGTGTCAATGTATCAATATATCAATGTCAATTATCTTTATTGTACAGCATCATTTCAGCTATTGGAAGTCCACTGCTAAAAATAGGCCTTCCAATAAAGGGGGATTTCGTCTATGTTTACCGCGTTGACCCATTTCCGTCCTGTGCATCTGAGCTACATTGTGTACCGGCAATGTTACCGGTAGAGTAGAATATTACCTCCCCCTGGACCAAGTCGTAGGAGGCGACTGAGGTACCAAAACTGACGGATAGCGGTATATGCATCCAAAACAGTGAAACCTAAACGCACAGAGCAAGGATGGGCAGCATGGCATCTGCGTCTAACAGAGGCTTAAATCCAGCAGTGGACGTTTGTTGGCTAATAATGATGATAAGGCTTCTTAAAAAAAGGCTGGTCCGATTTGCAGTTTTTTTTTCAGTGTTGGATGGTCTATTTTTCAAGGAAGGCTTATATATCAGTATCTATTCAACGCGACAGGAAACGCGGTCGATTATTAAAATAAATTAATTTAAAATACTCATCTCTTCATCTGCCAAAGAATTAAGCAAACTTGCTTAATAACCGCTGGTTTAATTAATACCTACTTAGAGCTCGGTTAAGAGGCTTTCGTCTGTATCCGATTTCGACTAATTGACGTATCAATAATCCTTAACAGTATATAGCTGGAGTATTGCGTTACGAGTGGATTATTAGAGTAAATTAACAGTTAATTGATAACAATAGTATTGGCTCCAGTGTTGATTTACAATAACAAGTAATGCCCACAACATATCATATATTGACCTGACTCTATAATTAGTCGCTTAGAGAACTCGTGTTACGGCCTTTTATTTATTTCGGTTCTCCATAATTGATAACATTAATATCGATAGTACAGTTCACAAAATTAATTATTAGATAACACAGCAATCGCAGTATTGAAATACATATTTTCCACCCAGACACAGAAAATGCAAATATCATCATCATCATACAAATGTCGTGAGTGGGGATCGAAGCCACGATCCTTGGCGTAAGCTTCAGGATAGCTACGGTATGCGCCTTCAGTCCCATCATTGTGTTATATATATATCTATACATTAATATGTCCACGTAGACGTTTCTATACATATTATCCCAAGGGAACTGTTCAGGAAATAGAACCACTCTATTTCCATTCCAAGGGTTCAAACAAAATGGAACCAGGCACATTCGCATTTTTTAAATTTTAAAGTTACGGGTTCCAATACCTATGTGATACCTATTCCAGTACCTATGTGATAACAAAGATCCATTTTTTTCTTATTTTTCTATTTAAATTATACAATATACAATTTTACAATAGGTCAGAAATGGACTCCAAATTATCGTTTTTAATTGGCCGATGTATCCACGGGTTGCTAATCAAGCCGGCTTAATAAGTCGCGTCAAATTAATTGGCAGCAGGAAGGGGTTGGAATAATCTCTAACTAGGATTAGGGCGGAGAGCAAAGTGAGCTATGCGACGCTGTTTTATAATATATAAATTAAATTTATTACAAGAAAAATTTTACTACTTTCTTATAAATGTTAAATAAGTGAAAGTTTGTGAGTATAGATGTGTGAAAATATAGATGTATGTTTGTTAATCTTTAAGTCAGAATGACTGAACAGACTTGGATGAAATTTGGCATAAAGATTTCATTGATGGTATTGACTAGCATATAGATCACTTTTTATTCTGGAATCAAATTCTTGAATGAAAGATTTGGCATTTTGCGCAGTTTAACTCTAAGGGAGTGACGTAGAATTGTTGTCAGTATATCAAAATTTCCTCAGAGATACGATAAATACTTTGCAGTCACAGTTGCTGGCTGAAAGCTAGTGTAATATTAAAGTATTGTTTTATTTATTCATTTTGGTCTGCAGTATTTGCGTCTCGTACTCACAAATCAAGCTACTGAGATTAATAAAACTTATTACAAAAATTTAAAGTATACATAAATTTAAATTTTTCTAAATAGTTGAACTATTTAAAGTATAAATATAAGACAGGGTTGGAAAGCAAACAAATGTCAACATATATATTTTCTTAAAATTATATGTTTTATATATCAATCTCTATCGTTAGAAAGATTAAAGAATAGTTTGATAAGAGATTGATGTTGTAACAACAATAGATATAGAAATGTTGAGATAGCTTAGTCGATAGAGAGATGCTATGGGCCTTAACCAAGTAGAAGACGTATTGAAGACGGACCCGGTCAAAAGTACCAAGAATAATCGAGCGTGTTTGAAAAGATTGAAATAAAGAATACGAGAAAGGTATGCCAAAATTTTAGCAAATGGAAATCCATAGTGCCTGTCTACCCTGATATAGAGGCGGGATATATGTCTGTATTTTTATATTGCTTAGCTTCTGTACTGGACGCACAAAACTCGTAATCCGCAATAATTATTACATTTACCATTATCACAGAGTAATAGAGTTCAAATTTCAATATCACGAGCTAACAAGTAATTATTTTGATAGGGACGCATTCCCTGAGGACAGTGTGGAATCATCTGGACTTTACAGCACGCATGTTTTAATTAGTTTCGGATTGAGGTGTGATTAATGGAGTGACAAGTTTTTGGGTTTGACTATAATTTGATGTCTTGCGGCTTAGCCACGAATACAATGAACAGGCCAATGATGAACAACTGAAATGTACGATGCTGTAATTCAGTCAATATTATTTTTGTTCATATGGACTTGTAATTAACCGGCCAAAGTTGAGAACTGTTTTTTTTTAAGTTTAAAATTATGTTTTAATCACCATCATCATTACAGATATTGGAAGTCCACTGCTGGACATAAGCTTCCCAAGAAAGGGGGAATTCCATACAGGGGGAATTCCATACCACCATTTGTCGGATCCGGTATCATAGTCGCCTCTTACGACATCTGGTACAATGAGAGGTACTATTCTACTCTGCCGGTACTTCGCGGTTTGTAAGTAATCTGATACAATTAAATAAACAAACCCCAACAAACACGAACAAACATACCGCTACTACCGTGATTTACTAGTAAGTTTTTAACAGTTCACAAGTAACTAAGAAAATTCAGTGTGACTCACCGGTATTTACTCGTCTCCAGAAAAACATCGGGAGCTTGTTCCCACTGAAACGGGTTCCATGTAACGTTGCATAGCTGCGGATACATAAAGTTTATTCACTAAATATTCCCTGGAGGAGTCTGGCAAGAATTGTGAAGGTGGCACCCCTACTAGGATCCTTTATAAATTCTTAATATTAGATTTAACGTGCAATCTTGTCTTTGCGTAGGCTACCGGCAGAATTAAGCCACTCTCTGTACCAGGTGTCGTAGGAGAACCGACAGATGGTGTTATATTCATCCAAAACATCAGCATCGTCGTTGCGGAAGCTACGTTTTGCGATTGCAAATACGCTTGCCTAGCGCGGCAATTATAGACAATATTCCCCCTTTTCCTCAGGGACTCCAATATCTAGCAGTGGTCTTCCAATGGCTGACATGATTATGATGAATACATATTAAACACAAAACAAATACAAATATTTATCAAATAAATGGGTGGAGATCGTGAATTCACGACTTTTGGTACACAAGATGGGATCACTACCATCAACGCTATCAAGCCCATTGAGAATTCCATCAGTTCATGATTCCCACCATTGCAGAAGCAGGACTAATTTTAGCGCAATACAAGCAACCAAAATATGGGGAGATGAAAAGACTGTCGTCTTTCTCATGTTTTTTATACTCGGAATGAAGTGATGGTGCGACGAGTGCTGGAGTGAGTTATCGTAGTATCAGTGAGATGGTACTGCATTATCATATGTCCGCGGAGTAAGAGAGCTAGCGTTTGTCTTTTTAGCACATTTGTCTCGGAACAGTTGTGTTTTTCGTCGCATACATTTGTGAGCGAGTAGAAAAGGACGAACATAAAGAATTGGGCTCCTTCTATCATTGCTAAGTATTTGCTGTTTGTTTACTAGGGTTGTCGTGCAGTCCATCCAGTCATTTATTTTTGCGGAGAATTTGCTTTCGTATGTGTTTCTTGTTTTGGATTGATTTATTTATGTATGTATAAACATTTCGTGTCACGGTGTTTATCCGGGATATACTTTTAATTATTTTACCGATTTTTCTATTTACTTAATGTGTGCAGTTTGATTCAGTTTAAAAAAATAGGATCGTTTATATCTTAATTTAGAGTCGCAATATTATTTTCACTATAAACATATGGTAAGATTGGACCACATCGGTCGAGTTAGTTAGCCATGGCAGAATTAAAATTTAATTTTAATTTTATGAAAACGTACTCTTTGGTTGACTTATTTATATTATGTATACATATAGCTTAAATAATTATATTGTATATCTGTTTACATTGAATGCAATGTATATATAATAGTAATTAGGAAAAATCTCAGTTTTAACTTACTCGGCATAACATCTGAAATAATAACGTTTATTTGATTAACTTTCTACCCAATACTTAGAGTTCCAATGAGTTTTAAAAAACACTAATAAAATTTGAACAAAACTCGTTCGTGTCGTCAACCCTGAATATGCAAAATATTAAAGTAGAAAGGTTTTAACTGAAAATATGGCGTTGTAATAATATAAATCTTCAAGGAGATAAATCTTGAAGGATAGTGGCAATTAAATTAATCATTAAATACATACATACATCACGCCAGTGTCACATCGGGGTATGTAGTAAATAATAACACATAAAACATTTCTACTTCATTACTCAACCCATTAGAAGTGAGTGTACTTATTTGAGTACAAATTCTTTAGTGTAAATCACAGATCTATTAAAGTTGATAGTAACTATTTAAGCTTCATTCAAGACTTCATTATAAGATTGCCCAGGTGAAATATAAATAATACACGGGTAGAGCGTATGTTTTTGTAGAAAGTGTCAGAGGTAAGAAATATATGATTGTTAATGTTTTTAAGAATTTAGTGAATAATTGTGTATTTTTATTTTCTAAATATGCTGCAAAAAGCTATTGAAGATATTTTACAGGATGGCAAAGTTGATGACTGTGACTTGGCTATCATACCACCGGACCAAAGCTTGTTGACAGATGAAGAGGAAGGTGCCATTGTCGATATGGCGGCCTCTTTTATTCTGCAAGATATGCCTGGTATTATCGAGAATTTAGGAGACGAAAAGATAATGGCAGCGAAGATAGTGATGATGAATTACTAGCACACATCTGAAGTTAGTGTCAAGAAGAACGCCATTACTGAAGAACTGAAAGGCCTGAACTCTATACAAATATTCGAAAAAAGTATTGATATTTTTGATATAATTAAATGTAATAGTTTCAACTAGATTCCTCTGATTTGAAAAAGTTTTTTTGGGTTTTAATATAGTCTGAGTACCACAAGTTACCCCGTCAGCCAATGTACTGGTCTCTAGATGAAGACATAGCAGTAGATTTAGTCGGCAACGCCATATCGAGGCATAGGTTTCGTGACATAAAAAGAAACTTTCATCTTCTAGATAACAACTTAGAATCTACAAACGATAAAATGTTCAAGGCACGACCGTTGGCAGATAAACTAATGCAGATGTTTTTACAGTGTGTGAATCTATGGTGAAACGGGCACCATCCTGCCAAATAATATATTCGAGGAAAATCAGTAAGTTTCGGATGTAAAAATAGGATAGCGGGTATTGATATACATTTTATTTTTATTGTGGAAAATCTCATATAGTCTCTTCCGATCCCCTGGATTTCCGCATAGTCAAAACTTTATTGCAAAAGCTGCGTTATATTTCAGGTAATCATGAAGTTTTCTTTAATTTCTTTTAAAAAAGCTATGACCTTTTACTAGATTTGAAAAGATTAGGCTATCGTGCTACTGTTGAGTAAGAGAAAATAGGACTGAGAAATGTTCACTGACTAGCACAAAATAGATGAAAAAACAAGAACTTGCCACTTTTGATTATCAATTTGAAGAAAGGTGAAGTTTTATTGATGAGACGTAAAGATAATGGTATGTGTACCATGACACCGTTGAACCTTTAGGAACTGTGAAACAGAGGTGTCCAATTAAAAGAAGAGACTATACTACGTTTGTTTCAAACCTACGACAATAATATGGGTGATTTGGGTAAACTTGATTAGTTTGTCAAATTATACAGAATTGCTGTTCATGGTAAGAAGTGGTAGAGGGTTAGTTTTCTGTTTCAATGTTCTTGCTTGAGTATAAAAATATACAAAATAAAGAAATATATATTGGTGTTTTTTATTTGACCTTAAATGTGTTATTGCATAAAATATATCATACAAGAATAATATATAATATTCTCTAACATAAACGCGTTCACTACTCATAATAAATTAACTATTTTAATGGATTTAAAACGTAGTTTAACTTTTTACATCTTTCGATCGACATTTCGGTTTACTTTTTATTTAATTTTTTTTTTATAATATCAAGCATACAGCTCGCGTGGTAGAAAGCGTCACTGCAACCTATAGATGCTCGTAACCACTAACACGTTGCCACGTTGCCACTAACCTGGTGACTTGAGGATAATATGTCACATTACCCAGGAAATACACTAACTTTTTCACCCTTTAGACCAGAATATATCAATACGAACACTGCCATTCGGCGGTAGAATTGGTGAGAGTAAGATATTAATGGAGACGACCTTTTGTTTAAGGGTCTACTTCATGTTCTCTAGATTGATAAAATATGTCTTTAAGAGAAAAGCAGTACCTACATTGACAGTATTTAAACAAGAATTTATCTAAATGACTGCAACCTTTACAGTACATATAAAGGGTATGATATATAAAGAGACTCCCGATAGACTTTCAAGAGAATCAATCACTTGAACAGCTAAGAATTCAAATAGCGATTCCGCTACCCATCTACGCTGTAACATTTGAGTTAGGTACTCTTTTGGATGGATTCTCCTTTATCTGTTGGTTTTGGTACATGAGTCACTTTATCATTAACATAGCTGCTACAGATCGTTCAATGCTGGACATAAGCTTACTCAAGAGTTTCAAGATATAGAATTTTGTTCATATTTGCTTCACTGGGCAGGCGTAGTGCTAATTGTAGAACGTAGCTTCGCGGTAAGTTTGTACGTTTGGGCTACACCAGTTCGGATAGATCTACCGCTAGTCGATTCCAGACGCAGGTACAATTTTACTGCTGCTCCTCTGGTTCCTTACAACTGTACATCGTCCTAACTAAAATTGTGAGCCTACAGAAAAAAAAACATGTCAACAATAACAAATATACTTCGCAATGCATACATCAGCTTTCAAAATAATATCTACCTATACTGTATGTGATCATTTCCATTAACACTAAAATCTTCATTGCAATCGACAATCGCACTCCTGCACGCATATCCATCTTGTATCCACATTTAGAAACTCAACCTTATATTGTAACCAATAAAGCCTTCTTTACTTTAGGCCACATAACAAATTAGAGCATGGATCGCCAACAATTTTGAATTAAAACTCAAATTAAATTGAACTCTAATTCTTCCACACAAGGAACGGAATCGAAAATTAGCGGTGCAACACAGTAGGGCGACTACCATTCAATCAGCAATGGGACATAATCATAAAGTGTCCGGATCGTAAATTCCGGACGGACTGTCCGGTTATTGCTGAGGTTATGACGCAAATCGGCGGGGGATTGTAATTGATACGATATTGTGTTTTTCTCCGTGGAGAGTGTTCTTTTTTAGGCCTGATCTTTTTTTCTTATTTCCTAATGTTTCCCAATTTTGTTTACACAAACTTCAATTACTTTTCAAAATGTGATTTTTAATTTAATAGAGTGAATAGACAACGAAGTAAACGTTAAAAATACATCTTGATTTTTGTAATAAATTTTACTTGTATATTTTTTGATAAAAAATTCAATTTCAGTTTTGATAGATTTGGTAAATATTTTTCAAGGATTCATTTCTAATATTATTTTAGCTAGCTTTCTGTCCATGACTTCACCTGCATGTCCTTCAATTTAAATCCCGGTCTATGAGAAATCGATAAAATATAAACTTAGACTCCTAACAAAATATCACTGACATCTACATTAAATTCTCATTGCTAATACATACGTGACATTTGGTCCAAACATTAGTAAACATGTAGACAAACATAATCAAAATTTAATACCAAAACAATTTTAGATTCTTTAGCATACCGTATGTTCAGTTTCTTATGTACATCAGTTTATTAAAATGTGTTATATTTATAGATGTTTTAAGGTGTGTATATATTACATTATTCATATTTCCAAACTTCAAGTACATCAAACCCTGTAAATAACAATCTGTAAAAAAATACGACACAAACGCCAACATAACCGTAAATGGAAACTTCTTCCCTTATGTTCTTTCACACACAATTGCATCCACTTATCTGAGAAAGCGTCGAAGCCAAACATCAAAAACTGCTGCTAGCACCCACTCCATTACCAACTGAATTATCACCGTCCACTATCTAGTAATAAACGTCATCCGAGATAATGACGTCACGTTTCCGGCTCGTATCGGATCCGATGCGGATATATCCGAAATTTTACGGATACGAACGCCGTTAAAGGTTTACGACCTGCGCTTTAGGTTCATTAATGGCGTATACATGTGTGGAGGGATTATTAACAAATAGCAGGTTTTATGGTGTCTCGGATGAATTATATTAGTTTTTTCGATATAAATGTATATATAATATTTACATATATATATACATATTTATATATACCAACATATATATATATATATATACATGACTCTGTGACTGTGCGTTCGTAATTTAAATTTGTTTTTAAAAATTCAATTCTCATAGCTCTGACATATAAGCAAATTCTTCATACCAGTCATTGTGAGCCCACTGTTGCCACCCCGAAAACGGGGGATTTGCCCATAATTGCCGCGTTGGGCAAGCGTGTTGGCAATCGCAGAGCTTTGGCGACAGGGATGCTGCTGCCCATCCCTGGCCTGTGCATTTGAGCTACACGGTATCGGATGGATACACCGCCATCTGTCGGTTCTGGTACTTTAGTCACCTCTTTCGACACCTGGTACAAAGGCAGGTACTATTATAATCTGCCGGTACCTCACGGCACGAGTGTACGAGTACTTACAAACTGTGCCTATATTTAACACTGCAATCACCGTATGAATACGTATTAATTAATAAACACCTATAATATTAATTAACCCTTTGCTCACTCACGGTCATTCACGACACAAACAACGACCAAACTGTCCGGCGTTGTTTAATTGACAATAATTTGGATCTCATTCAAATTCGGTAAATCAAAGTGCCCGTATCTTGGCTATGAGAAAGTGGAGCGCTGAATAGATGATTATGAGTTTGGGGTCATTTGTGTTGGACAAAGCGGGGTGGACATGCACCCTTTTATTGGTCCGGTTGGGATGGTGTGGAGCCGCTTTGGGAATAAATATTTTTGTATGTGATAAATAGTTTTAGTGGTATAAAACTAGAATACATACAAGCTGAAAAATTACACTGCTTGAATATATGATTTTATAATAGTTTTAAAAGCACAAAAGGTTTAAAAATATTTTAATATACACCGACGTGAGGTACCGGCACAGTAGACCAACCTCCCACTGCACCAGGTGTCGTAAAAGTGGACTAAAGTACCAGAACCGACGGTAGACGGTATATTTATCTAATTAGTGCAGCTGCAATACACAGGGCAGGGATGGGCAACGGCATCCCCGTCGTAAAGGCTGCGATTGCTTGAAAAATACTTCCTAACTTTGAGAGGCCTATGTCCAACAGTGGATTTTAATGGCCAGTATGATTATGATGAATGGATACTAGATTTTGTTGATGTAGATATTTAAGTTATTTTATATATATATATATATTTATATCAAATGCATTTATTGCGTTTATTATTATATTTTGTATATATATATTGCCTACACCACTATATATATATATATTTTTTTTTTCTGTTTTGTGTAATGGTTGACTGGGAGATAATGCAATCTGGCATTAAGTCCGCCATTTGTACATTTTGTAACATTTTGTGCAATAAAGTTAAATAAATAAAATATTGATTCATAATTAAAAACTTTATAGACTTTTAACTTTTTAAATTGTAATAAAGTTTAATTGTAATAACATATAAATATAATTATTTATATGTTATTTCAATTATACATTTATTTTAGCCTTGCACGACTTCTTATATAAAACCTTATAATCAAAAACTGCGTGTGAAACATATCAAAAGGTTTTGCTATACGTTTGAATAAATAGGTAACATTTTTTTAATATGTAAGTACATAAATAAAATGAGCCTATTATATGTCTTTATAAACAACCAGACGTTTTAAGCTGTTATATAATAATATTATTGTTATAAAATAATATTACCTTTGAAGCTGAAGTTTTAAAAAATATGAATACAAATCTTGCGTCATTTGATGAAAAATTGTATCAGTCATATTGGATGTATTCCACGCCATCCACTGTGCACATTCCTAAAACCCATCCGCTCGAGTTTCACAACGCGGTGAAGTGGACATTTTTTTTTTATTTCGCATTGATCCGGCATCCACAATTAAAGGGCCGCGCGCGCATTATTTAAAAACGTCTTTTATTATGCAGATCAACGTATTGACTTTGCACGCCTTTCTGGACCCCATTAACACGAATTCGTTTCAAACTATTTTGGACTTTGTTCCATTGACATAAAAACTATGAATGCGAAACTTTAATTTTGTTTTGTTTCTCGTATAGAACTTCGCATAAAAATACTTTTTCAAATAGAATGGTCAAATACAACCTTAAGATTATATGACATAAGGTTTCTTTGGTAGCTTCCTTTATAAATGTTTTTGTCGTCCACTTATTGATGGCTTCCGTTTCGCTAAGAGGGTGTGATAGAATTGAGATATGGTAGAATT
Source organism: Heortia vitessoides (assembly GCA_020976665.1). Lineage (NCBI taxonomy): Eukaryota > Metazoa > Arthropoda > Insecta > Lepidoptera > Crambidae > Heortia > Heortia vitessoides. The sequence continues at coordinate 1,161,065 of JACJUM010002477.1, read as the reverse complement.
GTTTTGCATCATTCGGACCATGTTTAGATTTAATGGACATAGGGGTGGATTGTTGACCAACAATTTATAAAATACAATAAAAAATCATCATGATCATATCAGCCGTTGGATATCCATTGCTGGATATATGCCTCCCCAAAAAGGCTAAGCTGAGTAAGCGTGCTGGCAATTGCAAAGCGTAGGTTTTACGACAGGATTGTTGCTGCTTATCCCCGACCTATGTATTTACCGTCGGGTACCGACAGAGTAAAATAGTATAGTACCTCCCATCTGTTAGGTGTCGTAAGATGTGACTGATGTACCGTAACCAACAGATGTCGGTATGTCCATTCAAAACAGTGTAGCTCAATCATAAATACATGAGAACAATTACAACAAACCTTCATTAAAGATTACAAGCTTACTAATAATAGAAAATAAATTATTTAAATTTTGTATTGTTAATATTAGACATCACTTTCAACCGCCAAAGTAATTTATATTTAAAAAAATATTTACCTAATTAATTTACTTTTTGCACCCACATTGCACACTTCAGTAAGCCACATTCTTAACGTTCATTCAGGCTTCATTCATTCGCACCTGCTCTGCGAAAGCAATCTACTTTCACTTCAACCACCTTCTAATTGAACTCAAAATAGCGTATCGCACATTATGTATCATCAATGAATTTCTTATAATCGTGCTTTCTAAATATGAATTCTATTATAAAAGCATAGAGTTTAAAATAGCAAGTTCTCAATATGTCCATAATTGTCCAGTGTCCAGGTGCATTCACGGTCGGTAAGGCACAAGGGGGTTAACTGATATGACTCATGTCTTTAAGGTCATTCTCGCACGTGGTTGTTTCTTTGCACGTTGACCTTTTTTAGGGTTAAGTTTTTTGCGACAACCATCTGCAATGGATGCATTTTTTAAATGCATTAAAAAAACTGGCACGGCATAGTGTTATTAAAATATACGAATTGTATAAAAGAAATATTTTGTTTTATTTTTTATTATATTGATGTTATCGTCATGGTGGCACAATATTTATATTCATCAAATAGTTATCACGTCACTAAAGCCCTTTAAGTATATGGTAAACGAATGTATTTATAGTTTAATTCAGTATTTTTTATGTTAATTTATACCTTAATATATACTTTATTTGTAAAACCTTATAATATGAATAATGTTATAATGTCAAATACCAAAAAAGTACTAACAAAAAACTACAAAGTTGACATCTCTCTAAATCGAGTTATATTTAAAAGCAATATAATATATACGAGTATATAAAATAGCTATATCAAGAAAAGGCATAACAAAACCAACTTAAATATCAATAAAACTTACTTAGATTTGATTATAGTTAAGTTTGTTTAAAGACTCAGTTATATCTTTTGTATATTAAGGAAGAAGTTGACGAACTGATTGACTGAAATCATCCCTTAAGGGGGTAAAAGGGAACAAAATTAGTAAAAGAAATTCTAAATTGACGCGGGTGAATACCGTGTAGCGCTGCTAGTCATAATATAGTTTGAATCTTGCTTATATATATTTCTTTTCAATTTGTGTGTACTTCGTTGCGTTAAACATAAAAAATCTAATAGCTTAACCGTTGTCTAAGCAAAAAGCACGCTCTTTACCGTTTCGCAAACATCTGCCGGGTGACCTTTCAACGCACGAGTCCACACCTTGGCGTATCTTGACTAGGGGAATAGTAATTACAAATAGTTTTAGAGAACAGGCGTGCACAAAATAATTAAACAAATGGTCTGTCAGTGCGCTTTGCGAATATTACACATGTAGTATGACGTGAAACTTGAGATTAAGCTGCACAAATCAAGGCTATAAATTTGTTGTGTCGCTGGTTATACTCGTATGTTCAAAATCAGCCAAGAGATTTTCAATAGGAACATTTGTGGTCTAAGCGTATGTCCTATTTCCATTCTTTCTATTACTTCTTCGTGCTATGTACCATTTGTCAAGTCAATCTGCTAATTACCTCGGCTATGTAGTTCTTCTGTCATCATCATATCAGCCATTGGAAGTCTGCTGTTGGACATACTTCTCCTGTGCTTCCCCAAAAAATGGGAGAATTTTACCATAATTGCTGCACTGTGTATTGATCCGATGCGTTAGTCACCTTTGCGGTACCTTTTACTGGGGGGAGGGGTACTATTCTGCTCTACCGGTACCCCATGGTCCGGTACCCGACGACATTCTTCTATAGCTTATTCCTTATTACTCACTCGATGATATATTGGCGTTCATAGAGAGGTCTTGTTTTAGTATAATGTTTAGTATAAACTTCGTTATAACTCACAAATACATAAAATTATTAAAAATTAATAATAAAAGTACTTTTGAACGGCTATAAAAAATATTTGTTGTCAGTCTTAAAACTTTTGCCGTACAAATAAATATACTGCGTTTTATAGCTTAAGTTGTTTTTGGTTTAAGTTGTTTTTAATAAGTAGTTTGTTTTATTTAAATTATACATGTTAGGTCATATTCTATAGTAAAATAAATAAAATGCTGATAAATTAATGATAATTAATACAACTACAGAGTTAAATCATTTTGAATTTATTTTCTAGAAAAAACCGAAGTAACGGTTTAATTTTAATGGTTTCAGAATATACGTTGCCAGTGTAAATAAGAAATCTTTATCTGTAATTTTCCATATACATGAAACTATTGGAGCGGTATTCACTCCGAAGCAGATGCACTATGACTGGCAGATTATTGTTAGTTGTAATTGTTAACAGTGAATATATTGACCATTAATATTGCAGGCGTGAACGCGCATCTGGTGTTTTAAAATATTAAAATACTGAAAGGTGATAGTTATTTATCGGAAAGATTCTGTGTGTAAATTTATATATAATACAATTTCATAAATTAAAATATTACTTTTCCTTTAAATCTTATCCCAGAGGATCTCTTGTAATTATGGAAAGAAGTCATTGATAGTAACACCAACATACATATCTAGAAACTTTAAAAATATTATTATTAAGGATTTTATTTACCGATGAGCTCGATGGTACAAATAGTAGTGGTCGTTTCTTGTGTAACAAGATTTGTGGACGGTATTCCATCCAGGGCACACATTTATATGAAAAATAATCGTGTTTGTTTTGCTGCTAGGCGTTAAAAATGTATTTAAGTATGTATTATATTTGTGGCTAGCTGTGCCCGCATCTTCGCAATAGTTTTTTGGTTACCATACCTCTTTACCTTAACTTATATAAACTTTAAATGTCATGTTTATTTATATCGAATCAATGACCTGAAAAATAAGTTTCAACTTTTAACAACCCTTATTTCGAATGAAAAAATTGCCCATGTCCTTTCTCAGCGTCTAAAAGTTGTCTGTGCCAAATTTCATCAGAATTGGTTGAGAGGTTTAAGCGGGAAAGCGTAACAGACAGACAGACAGAGTTACTTTTGCTATTATAATATTAGTAGGGTTTTCTCTTATGCCTGAGCAAATTTAACAACCGATAAAGACACAAAATCAGACATCAGTGTCCGTAATATAAGTCTTAAAGCGTCTTATCGCAAAATCAAGTCAATGTTAGATATGTTGTGTGAATCTGTTATTTTTATTTATAAGTGTTAAAATGTTCCATTCCTAAGTAAGGCAAAAATATTGCGGAGGGTTTACTTAAAAAAGTCGCGCCAAAAGTTAAAAACTTTATGAGTAACAAAACATAATCCATCTTCAAACTTATTCAAAAGAATCAAACGCCATAAACTAATTCCTCTCGAGACCCAAAATTCGCGTTCCATTTTCGAAACAACGCGATGTCCAATTTAAAAAAAAATGCCAACGCAATCAGCACATCTCGGATTCAGCCCCAGATTAGTCACCCCAGTGCCTCCCAAATTAAATCCATCCGAGGAAATTGTGACAAAAGTCATCCGTCATCCAACCCCTCATTTGCATGAGAAAAACTGTTGAAGAACAACTATTTATCAAATGGCGGAGGACTTCCGGCCGCCATGACGGTAGGCGCGACATACTTCCGCCCGCCATCTTGTGCAGGGGAATGCGGGTGCTATTGCTAGATGTGGCATTTGATCACCTATAATTTTTTTAGCTATTTTAAAGGAGTTCTTTAATTTTATACCATTTTCTTACTGAAACACTCCCATAATGTGTCTCTAAATAATCTTTTGGATTAAAAAACATTTATTACTAGCTTACCGTTTGCAACTTTGCTCCCGAGGACTTTATTACATCCCTAAAAAAATTTTATTTAATCCGAGAAAAATCTATGCCAATTCCATTGTAGAACATAAAAAGCCAGATCTATCCCAAGGGAATATGTTTCTGTGATAAAAAGGAGCCTATGATTATTTGTGACTATATAACTACTGTGTGAAATTAAATTCAGATTTGTTTTGCCATTCCGAAGTGATAGAGTAACAATCATACATCTATACATCCTACCATATATACTCATATCTATACATCGTACAAACTTTTGTATTTATAAAGTGAGTTGGTACCGAAGGTTTATTTTGTTTAACTCAAATTTTAACATATGAAATATGACAATATACAATTAATATTTTAACACAACATGAATGCCACTTCCATTTGGCAATTTATGTGCAATCCACAGACCTCTGATCGCAGAGTGATCTCTATTTAGATAATTTAGTGGCTCCCTAGCCGTGAAATATTCGAGCGATCACCGCCGACTCTGATTGCTGATGTTGTTATCTTGATGTCCGCCATTTTGTGCTCTGTCCGCCATATTGTTTTGCTTTAAGATTCGAGAAATATAACGTTATATTTGTGTCATTTCGCTTAGTTTTCAGTGGATCGTCTAGAAAGATGTTTTAAGCTACTTACCTCAGAGTCAGGTAAGTGTTAACCTATGAGATATTGACTTTATTATAAAAATTTGTAATAATATTATATACTTGAGTATATATAAATGTTATGCAAGATAAAATACTGAGGGAGTGTTAAGATTAGACAATATTATGTTTTGTAATGTATATATGTATGAGTACTTGAACATCAATTGAATTTAATTGTATTATAGTGGAAGGACGTATGGACGACGTATAGACGTATATTTTTTTATATATTTGGTATCACAAAATAAAATATAAGCCAAAAGTCATAGATATATTCCATAGAATGTAATTATAAAATACAAATTTACTCATTCCTACATATAAAACTACATATAACTACATATAATATAGGTTTGCTTATTGTAAATAATATATCATATTATATCAAGTAATATATTACACATAACGACTAGGTAGCAAAGATAAAATAAATAACAGCTCTTACTTATTATGTACATACTTGTTTTTTAGTTTGCTACCTGGCTCGAAAGATGTCCAGTCTAAATTGAGATAAAAACTGTAATATTTCTTAATTTGAATTAAACTTTACAAAGTATGTAAAGAGAATTGATTAAAATTGGTTAAGCTACTCAGAAGTTTACCCCGAACAAATACCGTGACACTTCCTAAGAATACTTTCAATATATAAGCGTAGAGTAGAAATAAGTTGTAAATACGTTTAGTTAGCTACGATAAAATTATATATTTTTTTAAAGTATAATTTATTGTTTTCTTATATTATATATATATATATATATATATATATAAAATTAGTATTTCAAAATATCGTAATTTAAAATACAATTATATGCTTTAACTTGTTATTTGATAATCTGTTAAATTAAAAAAATTACAGTCTTTTAATAGGTACATATGAAAATTAATGTTCTTTTTCGTTTTTATTTCGATTTTTTTATGTAAAAAGTGACTTATTTTAGTGTAATTTTAATCACATTATAAATGATGATCAAAAATTTCAGTTTTTTCTTACAAAAAAAAGAAATACAATAAAAATAAAACATATAATTTTAGCAATATAAAAATGTACTGTAATTCTACAAATTTGTAGCTATGTCAACCATTTGTAATTTATTACATTTGTAATTTATTACAAACGGTTGACATACATAACACTAAAACAGCGTAAAATGTGAAATAATATAAGAAACAACCGTTACATTTAATGTATAAATAACTTTCACGCCCTTGAACTGAGTCACGAGGTTTTAAGATTTTGGTTTGCAATTTCGTCAAGCTTTACAAGCCTTCGATAGCTCAGTTGGTAGAGCGGTGGACTGTAGTTGGCAATTCAATGGTTATCCATAGGTCGCTGGTTCAAATCCGGCTCGAAGGAATCCCTTTTTTTTTAATATTTTATATTTAATGCATATAAGCTAAACACAAATATTATTTATACGTATTTATACCTTTATAAATATATATTTGGTGTCAAGGTGTTTGTTCGGAATGAACTTTTAAACTGCTAAGCTAATTTTAAATCACTTTCTGCTTACTGTGTAAAGTTTGATCCAATTGGGATTTATTATATCTCAACTTATAGTCGCAAAATATTGCATTTCATAATAAACTTAAACAGTTAAGATAAAACTTAGTCTGTCGGTAAAATACGTCTGTAGTAAAATATTTTTATCTCACTAAAACTTGAGATTAGCTGGACTTATTTCGCTAATTTTAGAATGTGTGTAAAAGCTCTGAAAAGGTATAAACATCGAGAAACATAAATAATAATATATAAAGGTGATAGGAAGTGCACCGGGATATCTTTTTATTTTCATTATACCAGGAATAAGCATACAGTCCGTGTGATGGTATTACCGCAGAATATAGACGCTCATAATTTCACAATGATATCACTAGCGCTTTTCCAACCTATAATAATATTATGTCGCATTATCTAGTACTTCCACTGCTGTTTTCACCCTGTAGGAAGAAGACAATATTGCTATTTGTCGGTATATACTGAAAGTGAGGTACCCATGAGAGGACCTTATACAAAGGTCGTCCCATCTTATTTATTTTGAATTTTAATCATGCTGAGAGTTTACCCAACAAACTATGTTGCTGGATCAAATAAATAAATTAACTCCACTACTATTATGCAATTAATGATTTATTTGATAAAATAAATTATGAGAATTTCGTCACAAAACGCATTAACCTAACCCCACAATCGCTGAAAAAAGTAAGCGAACACAATAAAACCCCAAATTCAATTTTAATTATCCTCCAAACTTAATAAGAAACATTCTCGGGAAAAAGTCTCGCAATCAAATTAGAGTCAAATTCAATTCGGTTCTATTGAAAGAATTTATACCTTTAGAAACCGACCCTTGCTAGAAAATTACAGCATCAACCCGCCACAGAGATGCCGCTTAATTCACCAAAAATATATCATTTATTACTGATTTTTCATTGTCATCATAGCTTTCGCAACAGAGATGCTGATACCCATCCCTACTCTGCGCATTTGAGTTGCCCAATTTCGGTTGGATATTCCACTCTAGGTTCTGGTACCTCAGTCGCCTCTTACGACACCTAGTACAGGGAATGTGTGAACTGTTCTACTCTGCTGGTACTACACGGCTATTCTGTGCTGTTTTTTATAACTTCATAAAATAATTCCTTTAGGGGAATAGCAGTAAGCCGATAAGATCATATTATCAACACTGTTAAATAGTTATCAGTGCACACTCTAACTCTATCAGTACACACGCTAACTTCACAAACTCTGTATCTTAATTTGGCCAGATAAGCACATGTGATTCCATTTCTGTATGATCCTACGGATGTTTATTTAAAAATTAAATAACATAAAACGACTATCTATGATATTAATATATTGAATTAAATAGTAAGCATAATCGGTAAACCAATTTTAATTAAATATATCTATGTAGTGATGACAGGGATTTTTTTAAACCAAAGTTATATATGTATATATTAATATCTTTGGTTAAAAAAAAATCCATAATTAACTTACAGTTACCTAACCTACAGTTAGTTACCTGCAACAACTTATTAAACATCTCATGTTGTCAAGTCTTATACGAGTAGTACATACAAATCGTACGTCTACAAAACAGTCTTAATTTATAGAGAATATTTATTTCTTTCCCCTGCCAAAGGTCTGATCTACAAAAACAAGTAGATTTTTTGGGTGTAGTTCTTTATTTTTTAGTAAATATTATCTTTAACACGCTTTTTCATTTATAATCATCATCATCAATACCACAAGAAAGGGGGAATTTTGCCCACGATTGCCGCGCTGGGCAAGTAGGTTGGCAATCGTAGAGCGTAGCATACGCGACGGGGTTGCTGCTAACTATCCCCGCCCAATACATTTGAGCTACATTATTGCAGATGGATATACCGCCATCTATCAGTACCTTAGTCGTCTCTTACGACACCTGGTGCAAGGGGAGGTACTATTCTACTAATTTATATTATATGAATGGAAGCAATGTCGTATGTCTGTGCGCGCCCGATGTAAATCTTAACCCTTAACCGCAACGACATCTGAGTCGAAGCGTGTTGAATCAATTACAAGACCCCATTCTATCCACCTCTAAATAAGAATTAACTTGGGAACCAGAAAAAAGTCCATTGCGAGACTCCTCTTATTTGCGATGTTTTTTGATTTACAAGTGACGAATTAATTTTGTGATTGAACGATCAAAGATGAATAGGATATACTGCATTCTATTTTTGTGTTTGCTTGAAGGTGGTTTTGGTATCGAGGACAATTATCTTTGTATCAACATAGGAGAGGATTTTGAATTAAGCCAATTATTTAAAAAATACATTGACCTGACTCCGAGATAAGTTGCTTCAAGTACTTGTGTTACAGACATCAGACAATAAAGTAATCACAATTATTATATTAACTATTGTGTAGTGATTTAATGCTAGGACAAGAATAGGGTATTTTGCCCATAATGGCCTCGCTGGGTAAGAGTCTGCTTTCGCGATGGAGATGCTGTTGCCCATTTCCGCCCTGTAAATTTGAGATATGCTGTTTCGGATTGATACATATATGTCCTTTGTCGGTTTTGCTACCTTAATCGCCTCTAACGACTGCTGATATAGGGGAGGTACTATTTTACTCTGCCTCACGGCCTTTGCCTACGGTACCTCACGGCTAATCACATTCATATTTTACACTTAATCACAAAACAAAAATAAATCATTATCATCATAATATCAGCCGTAAGACGTCCGCTTTCCAAATTTCCAATAGGACCGATCGTATGCGGCCTGCGTCCAGCGCCATTCTGCGGTTTTAGTCATTTCGTCTGTCCATCTTGTGAGTGGACGTCCTACGCTGCCCTTGCCGGTAGGTTGTCCCCATCCCAGAACCTTACGACCCCATCGTCCATCAGTTCTGCGTGCTAAGTGCCTTGCCCACTGCCATTTCAACTTGCTTATCCGCCGGGCTATGTCGGTAAGTTTAGTTATTATACAGATCATCTTATTATTGGATTGCGGAAAGCGATTCCGAGCATTGCCCTCTTCATAACTCGTAGTGATATAATATTCATCGTATAAATGTATTTTATGGGTGGGAATCGAACTCACGACTCTTGGCGCATAAGATAAGAACACTACACAACGAGACAATGGGATATCAAACAATGGGCGTCTTACAACAGATATATCTATACATTTTAAAATAATATACAAAAAAAGGTGTTCCAAATTATATCCACTGTTTTGTGCCCACAAATTTTTCCCATCGGACCGCACCTACAAACGAAGTTAACCCTTCCATTGCTTTGTTAAACTTTTTAATTGCTGTTAAATCGAAAAGGGATCGCTCGAAAAAACCACTCGGCTTTTGTTGGCGATCATCAATCTATGTGGGTGGGTTATTTCATGCCGTCACAGGTTTGATTCGACGACAATATTTTTTTATTTAAAATTTGCTTCCGGGAAAATGATATTTTCATTTTTATGATGCAAGTAATGTACCATCAAAAATCATTAATAAATAATAGCTGATATTATTTAATAATAAAGTAACTATATATTGGTAAAATATTCTTTTATATTATTTTAGCAGTTTTTGAGTTTATTTGTTTCAAATGCACAACAATATAAATCATCATATTCTATTTTAGGTGTTTATAGTTCAATTTTTACTATCTTCTAGTACTTAAACTGTTACCCTTTATTATTTGGTGAAGATATAGCTTACTAATGGTAAAAAATATAATAAAATTCAAGTCGAGTAGATATTGATTGATAAAAAAACAAATATTTCCTGTATATTTTTCTATAATATATACATTATATATTATAGAAAAATATATCATGTAGAATATATTATTATTATTATCATATCCATCCACTGCTAGACTTATCACTGCACACTGTCCCATATTTGCATTAGTTGGTGGTAGTTAGCAAAAAATACATATATGTAATAGCAATCCACTCGCACAAAGTCTCCGTTAATTACTGCCTAGTGTTGTAAAGTTTAATCCTCATGCAGTTAGCAATTAAATGCAACCCTTTCTAACCAGTTGGAGCGGGTCCGTCAATTAATGGCAACCTTACGCTTTGACGTTACACGTCGGATAAATTGTTGGGTGGTGCTGACGTTGTTTCTCAAACAGTTGTTTAAAAATTGTTATGATTTTAAAGTATTTAGATATGATTAAATAAAAAATTGCCGTGAGGCACCAACAGAGTAGAATAGTACCTCCCCCTATACCAGGTGTCGTAAGAGGTGACTAGGGACTGAGACTAAGACAGTGTAGCTTATATGCACAGGGTGGGGATGGACAGCAGCATTACCATCGCGAAAACTGCATTCTGCGGTTGCCCAGCGCGGCAATTATGGGAAAAATTTTCCCTTTCTTAGGGAGACCTATGTCCAGCGGTGGACTTCCAATCTCTGATTTTTTATAAACTAAAAATAATTATTAGCTAATACACAATTTTAGTGGATTTGATTCTCAATTATTTTTTGTGGGTAATCTGTTATTTCACACAAAAATCTAAAGTAATGTTGCCTAAATTCAATTCTTAAATGAATGCTTATGAAAATTATAGCGTTGCAATTACTTATTTATATAGGTGTACAAATTATAAATACACAAAAGACGGGTTACTTTGACCATGAGGGGTAACTTTGGCTTACAAGAAACATAAAATACAATTGTATATTTTTTTCATGATGATACCAAAAATCCACATGGCGTTTAAAAATACACATTCAATACAAATAAACTATTTGTATTTTGTAGGTTTATAGTATGTAGCCAAAGTTACTTTCAGAGCAAAGGTAGCCAAAAGAACCCGCACCTATGGTATATAGTTCGTTTTCATCTCCGTAAAAATTATACTTCTTCTATACTAATATTGTAAACAGTAAAGATATTATTGTTTGTTATGTTTAACAGGGATACGGGTTTTGTATCTCCATATTGTCACGGGAAAGAAAATTACGCGATTGTTGAATTACTATTAAAAATAAAACAATGCAATTACCTTTTATGATAAGCCAATGCATAACCCTACAATCCGGTAGGTTATGAAAAGAAATCCATACAACATCTAAGCCCTAATTTGCCACAAAAGTTTGAACACCCATCCATTTAACCCTTCCATGACTAGCACTGATTCATCTTAACCCGTCAACGGCTGATGGATCAAGATATTAATACCAAGAGCGTGGCAAATCTGACCAAACGCTAACCCTCTCTATGCATATTTAATTTCACTGGGGTCTTCTTGACTGATGGGCGTGATTCTACTTCGGAAGACTGATTGCGATTTAGCATTGTGATGACGGGATTAGGGATTTTTAGGCGCAATTATAATGTATTTAACTGACAAAAGTGTAAGAAACGTTATTCATAGACATGCACACACAGACAATTTGTTTTACCACTTATGTTTTTAGTTTATCATGTATTGATAAAATATATAAGAATAAGTCAAAATCAGTAATCGCTCTTTTTTAGAGAAGTATTTTTATAACTTAGGTTGTATCAACTAATTCGGGCACTATTTATTTGTAAATACCATGGATTTCAAAAAAGTATATAACACCTATATTACTTTTGGAAATATATAGAGGTAAATAACCGCACATGTATGTATAGGTAGATTTAAAAATATTGTAAGTGCTAATGGCGCCTACTCGTTTTCTCAGAGCAAAATTCTTTTGACGCATTTTAACTATAACAATAGTAAACAAATAATAATACATATATTATTTTGACCTGAAATGCTCAGAAAACGTTAACAAAGACAGTGCAGACTATCAGAAAATAGCTGGAATGATATGAAAAATAATGGCCATTTAATTTCAGTATTATTGATGCAAAGATCCACCGGCTAATAAATCAAAGTGATAACATACTTTTCTCAAGTAAATATAAACAAATACACAAAACAGGATGTACTAGATTCTACACAAACAGTACTTATAGCCCTTTGGTATCATACGTGTCATCTAAATTAAGCCCACCTTGAACTATTCTGCTAGCAACAGACGGGCCTAAAACTACGTATATAGCAGGTTCATTGTACGAGCCACCCGAACAGGAAAGTCGATTAAACGAATAGATAGATATATATAGAATTAAAGATCTTTCATATTTACCCACTCCTAATGATAATAAGGAACAATCGATAAAAACTGGTGATAGTAAATGTTTTATTTAGGTACACTTAGTAATAAGCGTTAATGGAATCCCTAAATTAATTTTTAATTACTTTTTGTTTACAATGAGTTATAAATATAATCTCAATGTTAATATGAATAAGGGAATACTTATTTTAAACTTTCTTTAAAGTAACTATTTTCAATGTATGTGAGAAAACAAGAACATACTTGTACTTATGATAACAATTTATATATTTTTTCCACGAGGACTTAAGAAAACATATATTGGACCAGACTCCATGGCAAGTCGCTTAAAGAACTTGTGTTACTGACACCAGACAAAAGCGGAATCTTCAATACATATATTTAATACTCAGACATAGAACAAACACAAATATCATCATGTTAATATTTGCTCTAGGTGGGAATCGAACGCCTTGCCCCTAGCGCACAAGATAGGATCACTACCATCTGCGCCATCGGGCCCGTCAATTATCGAAGAATACATGCCAATATACATTATTGTGGAAGACTGATGCCCAAACTAAGCTCCAAAAACGTATACCTACTTATATTAATTACTTAAATTTCCACACATCTCATACATTGACATGACTCCGAGATAAGTCGTTTGAAGCACTTGGGTTACGGTCGCCAGACAATAGAGGAATCACAAATATACTACTTAAAATACATATACACATGCTTGGACAGATTGAATTGAACCTTAATAAATTATCTGATTAGACTGTCCATTATCATCGGACGGTCATTCTAGTCGTCTGTTTATAAATTGGTGTTGAATAGATGAAAAATTTGCATGCGTTAAGAATATTATTGGGCTTAATTGCCCGCATGAGTTACTCCAAATCGGCTAGCCGGCCGTCTTCACAAAAAGTATAATCACTACCAAATGAATGAAATTCAAACTTTTAATATAATATTGTACACTTAGTAAACGGTGTATGTTAAAGTTTTTTATTATTATCATTTCCGAACATGTATGTTTTAATTTTTATATGAAAAACAGTTATAATGTTTTTTAACAAGCTTTTATATCATTTATTTTTTACTGTTTAGTTATCGCTCGACACGTATTTCAATCTGTTTATCTTATTATTGATATAGGAAAAATAAAAATATATACCTGCCATCTTGGGTATTCTGTCATGTTGGATTTAGATTGACGTCACACAGTTAAGTTAATCAAGCCGTCCAAAGGTAACGTTTCAAAATATCAGAAGAATCGGTTGAAAATATTTGCTTCAAAATTGAGTTGCAGGATTTAATCCAAACATACTTAACAAGTTAAATAAAAGCTTGTGAAAATAATTACCTATTTCCCTTGCTCACGGCATTCTTTTAACGACCCAACGGTTTATATAGCTATTTTTACTTTTTTCTATGTACCAGAACGGGAAAATAGTAATTTTATTATAACGCCTGACCAATTATTCCATAAGTATGCCTGTTAATGCATTTTGTTGTTCTAGAAAGGTTTATTGAGACTTTAACTACAATACACCTAAATGTGATAACAATATACAGCTAAACACTTTTCAACTTAACTGTACACGTACATACTACATTAAAATACCCCCGATTAATGAGGGCAGCAAATTAATATGCAGATGAGAGGAATTAGTGAGGTTGATCGATCGCCGGATCCGTGCTGAATGCGCCCGCATGCGTTCGACCACTAGATCCAGTTACGTGCGCGACTGTACCGCTAATACAGATTATTAAAGCCAATTATACGAGGTAAGTCAATATAGTTTCTGTAATGATATGAATATTATTTAGTCGCATTCGTTAGTCCTATCTTGCACACCAATGGTCGTAGACTCGATCCCTGGCCAGGACCAACATAAATATAATGATAATTAAATAATAAATTGAATTAATTCCCGCAACAATTTATATATTGACCTGATTTTGTGATGAGTCGCTTAACAGGACATCAGAGAACAGAAGAATCATAAAATTGCTACTTTAATACATATATTTAACACTCAGGCACAGAAAAAACATAAACATCATAATATAAATATTTGCCCTCTGGCCCACAAGACAGGATCACTACCATTTGCACCATCGGGCTTGTCATGATGAAACGGTTGTACAAGTTTGTTCTGTATCAGTTAAATATGTTTTTAAGTATTATATTTGTGATGCCTTAGTTGTCTCACATTCATAACACAAACACTTAAAGCGATTTATTTCGAAATCAGGTAATTGTATGAGATGTAGTGTACATTTACTTAAATAAAAAAAGAAATATGAAGTGAAGTGCTGACTAAAGTAAAATAGCACCTCCCCCTGTATCAGGTGTCATAAAAGTCGACTAAGTACCTCAGTAGCCCTCTTACAAAGGTTGACTACATTGGTACCGCACTCTCATCTATTACTACCGCCAAAAGCAGTGTTCACATTGCTGTGTAAAATTTAAAAAAATCTATAATTCATTACATCATTCATCTATGGTTACAATACATAATCGATTATATTTTAGCAATATGATGAATTATTCCGAATTAATTCTTACAAATGCTAATACTATACAAACGCTATCAATTCGATGTGGCTGATTTAGAATTCGATTAATAAATGGATGTTTGATAAAAGGTTGCATCCGTCATGCGTCAACGTTGAAATGTCATTAGCGTCAAAAAGTTTCGCTTGGGGTAATTTTTACCTCGCGTGGTAATGACGGGGTAAGTTAAGTAACTTTGAATATTTTACGTAGAATTTCAAATACCTTCACTTCCTATGTCTCTTGCACTGTACCTATTGGACGGCACACTTAATATACATTTAAAATAGTTAAGTTGAAAAAATGTATGGATATGGAGGAAGAAATGGCAAAAGAACAAAATGAATATGCTGTTTTTATATATTATGAAGACAGCAAACAAGCATCCGGCCCGTTTGATGGTAAATGTGATAGTGATAGAAGTTCGTGTCATCCCAAAGATATCACTAGCGAGACGCCAGCCCTGTAAACTGAAGTTACGTCAAATTACGCTATAATTGTAATGCCTTTCTCACACTTCACACCGGAACACAGCGACACAGAATTAGATGGGAGTGAGTTACTCATGCAGACGACGTTTGTAAGAAGTATACCTTATATTATATATTATACTGAATATTTAACAGATGCCGTCCTCTGCAAATAAATATTTTACATATTTATAATAATATAAATATGAATTACTGTCCCGCTTGTTATAAGCTTGACCTGCATTTATATTGGGTTATAGATCCGGCAAATTCTTATCTGGAAACACGTGTCATGTTGTGATCGATCATTTACTATACGATTATATATATATATCAGAGCGCTATGGCGGCTTTTGACCGGCAGATCTTCTGCAAACGCAATTCGCTCCATCTTGTCCGAACCTTGTCTTGTTTACACCCACTCACAATTAACGACTCGTTAAGACCCACCATATGAATCTTCGATTAAGAGACAGGATAAGCCGATTCTCTTTCTTTCCGAAGAGGTGCCGGAGCAGTAAAGTACGTTTGCATCCGAGTACACTTGCCTACCTAAAACTTCTAATACTGCTGGGTTAACAGGTACACATGTTAGCGACTCTTGGCTCTTTCAGCTTTCGCGTTCTGGTTCTGAAAGTATTTTAGAGAAAAGTACCCTTCTAATAAGGTTAAGGTTTCTATGAATGTCCATCCCTATGACAAGAATCATCTAAATACACACCTTTCTTGGTGATTCGGGGTTTGAAAATGAACTTCAATGCAAATTGTATTAATATATCTATGAAAAATGTACACATCTCATTGATTGATCTGACTCCGAATTAAGTCGCGTAAAGCATTTGTTTTATGGATATGGCACTATACATACATTTTTTATGCCTAGATACAGAAAAAACACAATTCATCATATAAATATGATTGCATATGATTGCAGTGACACAACACAGTACTTGAAGCACAAGATAGGTACACAATCGAATACACCATCGAGCATTGCATTATTATTAATTATTTACATGTTTCATCTATTATGTATACAATTCCTTACAATGAACTCTATTCAATAAAATTATTTCAAATACATAAAATAATTATACATAATTGCATGAGGTAGACCTTATACAAAAAATTGGCTGCATTGTTACCTTAATCTCACCTATTTCTACCACCTAATAGCCGTGCTCGCATTGATCTAATCTGGTCTAAAAAGTTAGAGAGGCAGTGAATTTAATAGGTAATGTGCCATAATATTCTCAAGTTACAAGGTTGGCAATGCGTTAGTGATATCCTTGTGATAGGAGCGTCTATACGCAGCAGTGACGCTTACTATCACGCGCACGGTATGCTTATTTGTCGACCTGGATTAATAAAAAAAAATACAACAAACCAATTCATTTATAAATTATGACACTTCCAACCAAATCACCAATTATGTAGTTACAACAAATTGACGTGCACACTAACAATATAGCGAGGGTACGCTTTTTTGTTAATGTATGAGATTGTTAAAATAAAATTGTCTCTGGTCTATTTCACCCCGCACTGGCGGGGTTAATGGTAGCCTTTCATAAAGTATTCACTTGTCTACCCTGCCAGTGGTTCGGAGAATAAGTGGTTAGGGACTTGTGTTTATGACACGCAAATCTATACATATAAATAAAAACAATGTTTCTGTTTGTAATATTAAAATGGGCATATGAAAGTATATACGGCATTTAGAACAATTATAAGCTTATCAATTTATTTGGCTGTCTAAAGTATATTATTTACACAACACTACTGTTCATATTCATTTCACGCCTATTGGCGGTAATTCTATCTTGTGAGCCAAGGGTCGTGGGTTCGATTTGCAACCCAGAGCAAATATTTTCGATGATATTTGTGTTTGTTCTATGTCTGGGTGTAGTGATTTTGTGATTCCTCTGTTAAGCGAGTTACCATGGAGTCAGGTCAATGTATAAGTCGTTTTGGGAATTATATTAAAATATATATGTATATAGTATATAAATAGTATAATATATATATATATACATATATATCTATATAGTTATAAAAAGTATACATATAAACAAATATATATATATACTTTTTATAACTACGCCTATCTCTCAGTGTCTATGTGAGTAATATTTGTAATAAATACCGTACGTCAGTTAGTTCCTAACCATTTATTCGCCGAACCACTGGCATAATCGATAAGTGACTAGTTTATGAAAGCCAAAACCTATTTTGAAAAGCGATTATTTCGATATGTAACATGCGTACACTTTAATTTTCTTAATATGTACCTATAATCGACGGAAAATGGATGCCTGCGAGTTTTTCCAGCACAAATCGTAGCTATGCCTTGTGTTCATAAATAAATAAACATTCCTACAATTTCCTACCGTTTATTTTCTGAACGAAGGCCACGTGTCGGAGATTGCGCCGGCGCCCCCCTACTCTGACCCTTTTATACCTACTTCTCCTGCTTACCAAACAAAGTAATTGTCCGAATTAATTCTTATTTGTATGTAGGTATTTTTACGTTAATCGTATTTATCTTCAAATAGATGTTTTTAAGTATTTCGTTGATAAGCTTCGAATATCGACAGTTCTACTAGCCATGAGGTACCGACAGAGTAGAATAGTACCTCCCCCTGTACCAGATAAGTCGTCGTAAGAGGCAACAAAGGTACCCGAACCGACAGATAGCGGTATATCCATTAAAAAGTCAGCTCAAATGTACAGGGCGAGGATGGGCAGCAGCTTCTCCGTCGCGAAAGCTGCGCTCTGCGATTGCCAACACGCTTGCCCAGCGCGGAAATATACCCCTTTAACCCCAACATAACCCCTTTCTTTAGAGGCTTTCTTTGTCTAACAGTGGACTTTTAAAGGCTGGTATGATGTAACTTCGCATATGTTAAGGTAAGAAATCAGCATTATTTCCAACGATATTTTCGTCAATTAACATCATATAAAATATAAAAAATTCTCGTGTCACGGTGTATGTTGTTTAACTCCTCTGAAACGGCTCGACCGATTTTCGTGAATCTTAACGTTCATATCGGCTAGGATGGAGAATCGGAAAAAAAATATTTTTCATACCCCTAAATATTAAGGGTGGTTTACTCCTATTTTTTTCTTTAAAACGATTTTATTTTGTTTTTTCCTTTTTTTTATGATTCAGTATACACGAAAAGATACAAGCCAAAATTTTCACCCATCTGTCATAAACCCCTATTTTCATAATCATTTTAGTAATTTTATATCATTTAACTGAAAGAACAACGTTTGCCGAGACAGCTAGTATTGCTATATATAAAACGTAAATTTATTTTAATCCAGTAGCGTAGTTCTAGCCGCGTAGATCTTTTTAGAATTTATATAACTTGCCGATAGTGAAACTATTAACAATAGTAATAATAACAATAAATTTATTTAAAAACAGAAACATGCATTTTTTTAATTGCAACTCTAAAATTTATGAAGCCTGCTTTAATTAAAAACTGAGCTACATGCCTCATACTTCCCAAACTATTGATATAGTTTAAATTTATAAATAGGCAATACAGAAATAATCGAAATAACCTGAAGGGGTTTTAATAGCAAATAAAAATGTACAAAATCGTTTTTTATGGGAAACATAAAAGTGATCAATATTTTTCTCTTTTATAAATTTCTCTATAAGAAATTCTTACGGTATCTCATGCGTCTTTCTTCTCGTCAGCTATTTATCTCCAACTCCGAGATAAATAGCTTAAAGCACTTGTGTTACGGATATGAGACAATGTAATTAACACCTAGAACAAATACAAATATTTATCATATTAACATTTGTTCTGGGTGGGGATTAAACCATCTTTGGCATACAAGATAGGTTCACTACAGGATAGGTTAGAGATCCGAACTAAAACTCCAATAATTGTAAAGCAAGGAGTGAAAAAATTCCCAAAAATAAATCTTACATTGCGTACGCTGCAAAAATAATTGATTATAGAACAAAATAATTTATTACAACTTTACAGTACATATAAATATCTACAAAAAACGTCGCGACAGCATTTGTGAAACTATTGTAATTATTAAGTCAAAATAAGTGTTTTTTTCATTTTGAAAAATATATTGAATCGACACCACCACAAAAGCACTTTTATTTATACATAAAAATTGACTATTATTAAAATAAATACTTTCACAATTAAGTCTGGAATTGACTATTATCAAATAAATACTTTCACAATTATGTCTGGAATTGACTATTATCAAAATAAAACAAAAACTATTTGAAACCATTTAATAGTTTTTGTTTTATTCAATTTGGCCATTCCATTCGGAAGATATCACGAATTTAAAAATGTTAGTTATTTGAAAAATGTCGCAATTTTGAAAAAAAATACATAAAAATAATTTCATGTTAGAATTTTTTAAAACGATAAAGCATGTATGGGAGAGTAGGTAGTGTGTGTGTGTGTAAAAAATTAAAACTTTTGAATGTCTTTCTGTTTGTTCGTACGTCTTTCTCGACGAATAGATTGAATTTAAATGAATTGACGTGATTTATTTAAGTGGAGATAGTTGAGGGGATAGAGAGTGACATAGGCTAATATCTTTCTAACCCCCTTATTCCCTAAATTGGAATTTACCCCGAGCGAAGCCGCGGGCTAGTATTTTATATTTCTCTAGAAGGGTGTAACTCTCTATTACAAAAAGAATTTTCAAAATCAAAATACAAATATTTTCGCTTTATACTATAAATTCATATATACATACATTATATAGACTAAATAAAATGAGCCACATTTATATAATAAATATAAGTAATATAAAATATAATTGGGTCTTTTAGTTACGCATTCACTGTGTTATTACGATGAAAATGGCTTGCACATATAGCAACGTATCATATAATTTACACAAATTTCAACAAATTATTTACACAACTTGACAAAATTTTATATCATAGAATTGGCTTAGCAAAAGTAGAATGTTTACTATTTTAAATTCCCAGTACACTAATAAAAATTACCTATAAGTACCTTTTTATGTAAAAATACGTTTTATCACGTAATACGAATAGATTATTAAAGCCAATATAAGTGACGGCCTTATCGCTCAGTGCACTTTCTAAGCAACCATTGCATTTTAGAATCAAGAAATCTTAAGAAACCATATTTAAAACTTTGTATGTAGGTACCTAATTAAAACTATAATATAACATCTGCAAGTGAACAAAACTTATGCATTTTAAAGGTGAAGTATGAATTATTATAAGACAGATAAAATAATATGCAAGAGCAATTAATTTAAATAAAACACAATATAATCATTTGCATAAGTAGAAATACAAAACAATTCCATATTAAATATCTGCGTACGTACAGTAAGTAGCTGCTTAAATAACATTTCTTATTTATCGCATGCTATTGATAACAAATAAAAAACAGTATCAGACTGATAACTAACAATACCTACAAAAAACAATTTCTAAATTCTTTGCAACCAATGTTCATTCGATCGCGCGGTGACGTCATACACCCCGTTCCAAGCGTATTGTACCGTTATTTCGCGCAGTCTCTCATCGCTCCGATAGCCGTGATCGTCTAGTGGTTAGGACCCTACGTTGTGGCCGTAGTAACCCAGGTTCGAATCCTGGTCACGGCAGTGTCATACACTGTTACGGCGGAGCCATATTTTTTTGTTTTTTATATTTGTATACTCATAATTAGCATACGAATATAAATAACTTTTAGTTTTATTCTTTTTATATGTTAATTATATAATTTCCACAAGGCTATACTGTCGTTTAGACACATTGAACTAAATATGAAACTATGTATTTTTTTCAAATTACAAAATAATATACTGATAGAAATTGACAGAAAAGGTTATATTTCAAGTTGTAGTCGCAATATTTTTCTTTTTTTTTTAGGTAAATAAACCCATGTGACATGTGGATTTTATGCCACATAGTATTATTATTTTCTCATCACAGTATAGTCAAGACAGGACGCCGTCTGTCGGTTTAGATATTTTTCTTTATTTATTCTGTTTGAAAATAACCACATTATTTCTTATTATTGCTTTGAATATTATTGGTTTTTTATCCGTAATAGATTGTTGTATTTACGTCATTGTTATCTATAAATACACAGTTCCTGTGGAGAAATATATCTTATGTTACGCTAATAACTACCTTCTGTTAACGGCACAAGTATTAAACTCTATTTTTGTATTTTATCCAGACTACTACTATTTATTTATGTTATGCAACTGAATCTTTTTGTTGTTTGAATATGTGTTTGATTCAGGAACTAATGGGTTGTATTCAAAAAGTATTGTGTTGGATAGAAAATATATATAAAAATGCGTCAAAAGACCAATGCCGTGGGGTACCGGCAGAGTAGAATAGTAGGTACCTTTTGTACTAGGTGCCGTAAAAGCCGACTAAGATACCAAAACTGACAGATGGCACTATATCCATCCGAAACAGTGTAGCTCAAATGCACATTGTGAAAATGGGCAGCTGCATCCCCGTGATTTTGCGATTGCCTACACGCTTGCCCAGCGCGGCAATTATAGACAATGTTGGGGATGCCTATCTCCAGATATTATATATATAGTTGTGGGCTTAGAATCAATATTTTCTTTATATTCTCCGATGTGCAAGTTATACACAAAATACTATATCATTCCATATACAACATTAACTTTCATATTGAGCGCTAAATCATAATAATTGACAACAGATCGGTACATTGTCATTTATAGTGAAACAGTACACAAATATGTAACAAAAACAATGTAACACAAAATTTAGTATTCCCATTGAACCTTTGTCCTCTATTGTTTGAACCATTCCACAATCCAGATAGTCTGTAATGAAGATAAAATTACGCAGACAAAATATAGGTTCCCCACCGAAAATTACAAGGAAACACATACGTTAAACAATTAATATCCCGCGTGTTGTACCATCGTAAGTAATGATCCAGGGAATGCCCTTTAATTAACTCGCTAATAGCAAAAGTTAAGACTAACTCACCGTTACAAAATATACCTTTCAACCGTGCAATGATAATCATGGAGTGTTTAGGGCGAGCGAAACTACAATTTGGAGTGGTTTCAACTGCATGTTGTTGCAATTTATCGTGCGGTAGTTTTGCATGTTTCTAATTACCTGTTTACAGGTACAAAGAAAGTCTGGCTGCGTCATTTAGGCCTCTTTAAATATCTCAAATGTAGATACTTATTTCTGGAGTGCTGTTATTTTATATGTCGTCTTTAGTGTCGTGTCAATGAAGTTTATATGGTACGACTACGAGGTACGAGTATCTTTAATTGGTATAATAAAAAACATCACATACCTACATTGACCTGACTCCGAGATAAGTCGGTTAAAGCTCTTGTGATATGGGCGTCAGATTACAGAGAAGTCACAAATATATTGCTTGTAATCATAAGATAACACCCAGACACGGAAAAAACAAAGAAACACTATTGTAAATATTGATAGTAAATATTGTCCACGTGGAGATCAAACGCATGACCTTTGGCGCCGAAGGTAGGATCACTACTCGCTGCGCCATCGGCTACCCGAATCAAGTATAACATGAAGTTGTCTCCACTGTCTGTTCGTGTAGATCTTTTAAACTACTCAACGGAATTTTGTGCCGTTTTTTTATAATCAATTATATATATTTATAAAATAACTAGCTGACCCGGCGAACTTTGTTCCACCTTAAGGCAATAAATAAGCAGATTGCGTTTTTTTTTATTAGAACAAATACAAAAAAAACTACATTAATCATTAATTGTTAATTATTTATTTAATCGAAATAGTTTTAATATTGATTTCTTACAAATATCAAATTGTCATCCATACGTCATTACATAGTTGTCATTATACGTCAACATAGCTGTCATTTGCGTTTTGTTATTCCAAGTCTGATTCTTTTTTGTTATACCACGTTTTATAGTGACTGACGTTTCATGTTAAGTCACACGGGAACGCTGTCGAACGGGATAAAAAGTATCTCAAGTCCGTCTCCTGGCTCCCTTCATACCAATATTCAGCCAAATCTGTTCTGCCGTTCTTAAGTTATAAGTGATGTAACTAACACGACTTTCTTTTATATATATAGAAGGAAAAAAAAAAACTAAAATTTGTAATGTTGAATCGTTACAAACATATTATTCGTTTAAATTGAAAACGCTGGCTTAACCTTACTAGATACACTAAATTAATGTACGATGGAATTTGGATGGCTAATTGAGTGGTTAGCAAAAACAGACGAAGACCAAATCGAAGTCAGTTTTGAAGGAAGGAAGTAAGAAATGTTTGTCAGGATAGAGCAGGCAAAATCTAACTTAACCTCACCTAGAAAATCTTGAAAAAATATACAATAAACTGAAAAATCTGAAGGTCTTCCTTAACATTCGTTTCTGCATACACAAACACCAATTGAGCGTATCTTTATTTGGCGAAATTTTATGATTTCAGAATATTTGTACTTCTGCTAATGTATTTAGGATATATTACATAATAATCAACCTGAAAGAAAATGGTCTATACCTTATCAACAACATATAATGTCACCAAATAAAGTAAAATTGGAATCAATTTAAATAAACCATGTCATATTCAGTACATGCCACACGAGTTATCATACTTACATTTCCATATAAGACATGACAGAGATTCGCAGTATATTTACCCAAATGTATGACAGTCATACATCTCGCAGACGAACCCATCAAAGTAATCATGTGAAACGGCGGCTCCCGCAAACTATGAAAATAAATAAAGCACAGATATATCGCTATCCATTGCTCTTTACCTATCACAGCGGGGTGTTATGACTCCAAGTTGAGAAGCAACGACTTGGCGCCCACAAACTTACTCATTCATTTAAATATTATAGTTTGGATACCTTACGGCTTTGAAATAGAGGTGAGATTACAGTGGTGGTTGTTAAAAGTGGGGTAATACAGAATTGGTGACGTTGTAATGTGAGCCATCCATAACGTATTGTGTTTTGATTGCTCGTGTCAGTTCGTCGGGTAGTTTCGACGTATGATATTTTTGGCACAGTACAAGTCATGACGGCTACATAATGTACAAGCTTTATAAACTTTGCCTAGTATTACATGTTTGAACAGGTCTAGTAGAAAATAGCCTGGACGACATTCCTAATTTTGGATTAATACTAAATTATTCTCATAATATCACCCGTTGGACATATTACTGCAAAATATTTCTAATAGAACCGACTTTTGGGCGTAGTGCAATTGGTTTTGAAGCCCAATTTTAACGTCAAAGTTTTGGCAATCAAGCTGGCTTTCTTGAAGCTGCTATTGGGGATCCTTGTTACATTGAAACTATACTATAACTAACAGATATACCATTATCTCTTAATTCTGGCATATATTTTTAATATCAATTGCAAATTGCCTCGGTGCGGTAGGACTTAACATGCCTCATCGAAATGGAAGCAATGGAAAAATTTGGGCAAGATAAGCTTACCTAAAATAAGTTATACCTCATAAAGATCAAAAGAATTTGCTGATACAAACATATTTATTACCACAAGTAGCCTAAGTAAGCTACCCAGTAAAAATCTGCAGTTGTTCGCAACAGCTAAATTACCTACTCCTTGTGTATCCACTGTTGTACTTTCCTCAATATGAGACTAGGAAATGGTTACGATCTGATCCGAAGCTTCAAAGTTCAAACTGCACTAAACGGCAGCGTCCGCTACGTTTGCCGACTTTATTGTCTTCAGCAATGATTCCGGGCTTGTAACTTATGCTATTGTACGAAGGATATATGGCTGTTCAACTGCCATTCAAACAAAAGCTACAGTTTTAGTTTTCGATGACTTTATATCTAGAGGCAATGAAGACTACGCACGTATCGATTAATTGTAGTAATCTTTGAGCTTGAACACTGACGAATTTCAAAACAACTCATGTATTTAATAAATAAAAAGATAATCTATTAATTCTTAAAGACAATAAAAACAATTGATTTTTATGTATTTTACCATATGTTACACTTAATAACCTTTTTGAGTCACGTTATCATCAAATCTGTTGTAAATACAAATTGATTTAAACAAGCTAACAGGTACAGTGCACTATAAAAATTGCATTGTTTTATTATAAATTATATTAATTGATTTCGGACTATACGGATACTCTGATAAAACATATCAGAGTATTAAAATGTATACCAAATATCAGCAAAAATAAAAAAAAATAGATTGCTATCTCAATATAAAAATAAAAACTTACAGATCAAACCGACATTACAACAAAACATATTGATGAAACACCACAATCAGATAGTGACAGAATCAACTGAACTGCACAAAAGACATCCCCTAGCGAACGAAAGTATCATTTTAGATCAAACACGTGATAATGGCTATAAGAGGGCCCCTATTATTTCGTACAATAAAAGTGAAGTGCCAACATATTCCGAATTCTACTGCAACCTTACTGATGCAACACTGCCCGAATTAACCAATACTACACAAAGCAATTTGCGTCCTGTTTCTTGTAGCGTATGAGTGATATTCGAATAGCAGAATGTAACATTGGTAAAATAGCAATGCTGATTTGGAAGCTTTGAAAGATGAACCTTAAGCTTATGATGGTAAGGATGACATCAGATGAACAGTTGAAGAAGTTCGTGAAAGATTTAAGGGTGTACACGCGCAAATAACGTAGGTATCACAAGCAATGAAAAGGTCGGTACGCACAGAGATACGGACTAATGGTGATTGAGAAAAATATTGGCGCCGCCACAATTCGCGGTTATGTCTTCATGAATATTGAAGATATTGTGATGTTTTTATTTGATTATGCTTTTAGTGATCCGATGACGGTAATGGGCGTCGTAAATAACGGACATGTGATGTCACTTTTATTATCTGCGATGAAAATTTTATTATCTTCTCTCGTAGTCATTTACGAACTCTCCGCATTGTATTTTTCTATATTGTATCTTTTTTAAATAGCATAAACATAGTTAATTATAAAATTATGCTGATGTTACTTAAAATATTATGTAATTGTAATTTCCAATTAACTTCTAAAATAATGATAACAACAAAAATTATTGGTTTCTAAGCTGCTTAAATATAATTGCTTATTTGTTCAAATATCACTATCATAACAAGGATAAATTATACGATTATAGCTTAACATATGGAAAAATATAGAATTTAACATTATAGATAAATAAGCAAATAATAATCCTAATTTAATTCAAAGTAATAAGTTATAAAAATGCTTTTGCATCGATAGTTAATACACAAATTTGATATTCATAAGAAAATATATACAGGAAGATAATCTAAATCAGAAATCTTATGTATACAGAATATTACAATTCAAGAATAATTTCACTTTATTTCATCATTTTACCGTGTGGTACCGGCAGAGTAGAATAGTACCTCCCCCTGTACCAGGTGTCGTGAGAGACGACTAAGGTACCAGAACCGACAGATTGCGGTATATCCATTCGCAGCAGTATATCTCAAATGCACAGGACGGGGATGGGCAGCAGCACCTCTGCGATTACCAACACGATTCCACCTCCTTTTTTGAGTAGGTCTATGTTCAGCAGCGGAGTTTGATTTTATCAATTTGTTTTTCGACCGCCTCTATAGAGTTAGCTATAGCTTTTGGGCCTTTGTTTTGTTTGCGCTAACTCAACAAATCGGTACAAAGAGGCGAAATGATTAAACACCGTATTCGTCCACCGTAATGCAAGGGTATTAATTACCGAATTGAGCACGCTCGCTGGTTCGACGCGACACTGTTATCAAATTTATGCACCCTTCTTTGGCTAGTTGACTGAATATTAATACGTAGATCTGGGGGCAATCTCTGACGATTAATGTTTTGTACTTGTAAATATGTTCATAGTTTTAATTTGCTATATTGAAATAAGGAAGGATGGTTTCATAAATATTGACAATTTATAACGCGTTTTAAAATTCGAATACTCTGTCAATGCATGTTTTTCTTATTACTATGGTATACAAAAATATCAATATGTATGTTGAAAAAAATCTGATGAAGAAATAAGCACTCTTTTGACAGACAAATATTTATTGTCTGATACAGAGGAAAAAACCAAGAAAACCTTCACTAAGTAATAGAAACTACTGATTCGCATATATTGCCGATATAAAAAAAATAAAGAAACCACCAAAAAGAAACCTTATTTCAAAAATTTTATCTATCTACAAATGTGTAGTGTTCCTATATTACCTTTTTTTTTAAAAAATAAACATTATTGAATATTTTTCTAAAGACTTAATTTCTAAGAACTAAAATAAACTACAACAACAAATTTCTTAGTAATTATATCATCATTGAAATAAATGATACTGTTATAATCAACGTATTCACCACCTATAATAAAACTGTTCTAAACGGTTTTTTATAATTCTATGACATCACATAAACATATGTTCCGCGTGATAATAAGTGTCTATAGTTTGTATCATCAAGGATATTATTAGCGCATCATGAACCTTTTGACATGAAAATATTGTATCACATAATTTAGTAATTTCACTGTCTCTTACCGC
Source organism: Heortia vitessoides (assembly GCA_020976665.1). Lineage (NCBI taxonomy): Eukaryota > Metazoa > Arthropoda > Insecta > Lepidoptera > Crambidae > Heortia > Heortia vitessoides. Next base: position 1,132,973 of record JACJUM010002477.1, on the reverse strand, counting down.
AACACAGCATTTAGCGGGAAAAATAGGTGAGTGTGAGGTACCAATGCAGACGACCTTTGCATGAATAGTAGTACCTACGGTTGCCGCAAAGTAACGGAAAATCATTTTTTATTAAAAGTTCTCAGGTGTCAGGAGGGACTCGAACCTTCATCTTTCCCATACCGGGGTACTGCAATACAGTTGTGCTACCGAGACCTTAACCGATGTGTCATATTTTTCTAGTGTTCTTTTTGAATAAAAATGTTACTGAATTACTTTCAGAGGTTTTATGCATAGTAAATTCTAAAATACATTAAAGATATCTTTTAGAAAAAAAACTGACCAACTGACACCTGAGACAGTTAATTTTTTTAAAGTTATTAAAAATTTAGCGTTCGGAATATAATTGCAAAACAAGCAATTGAATGAAACATTTAAAAATAATTCAATTATAAACAATACAAGCTCTTGTCGCTAGTTATTGTTCGAATTAATCATCCCCAAATTGGTATCTTCTTTCGGGTCCCCATTTGAAATTTGAGGTATCGGTTTTATCTTAAATCTGTCGGCAAACACGCCATATGTATGGACACATACACATGTTAAGGGTTTTTGATGTGGAATATCATGTGGTGTTAGGGGAATAGATTTTAAAGGGCCTTTATTAACACTATTGAATGGTCTTTGGCAGAGGTAAATTAGGCGTTACAAAGACAATATTTAACTGAAATCATATTAATAATAGAAATGCTGCTGTAGTTGTATTTATTTTTCGTATAAATGACTGAGTAGACAAAGAAGCAGCCTCCATGGTTTTAAGCGTCACTGCATATTATAGACGATCGTATGACTTGAAGATATTATCATCACATTACCCAATAAAATTTATAGCTTCTCACAATAATCACACAAGAAAACATCATCATTATCATCACATCAGCCATTATAAGTCCACTGCCGGATACAGGGCTCCCTCAGAAAGGCGTAATTTTGGCCATATTTGCCGCGCTGGATAAGCGTATTGGCAATCCTAAAGCGTAGCTATGCGACTGCTGCCCATTCCCGCCCTGTACTTTAAGCTGGCGTAAATAGTGCGGTAAAGGACTCATTAAAACACGTGTCTTTTCTTATAGGGGAATGTGTTATGTCTGCTTACATCCCTCACAATTCTCATACGAGTACCAACCCCATACGATACATCCAACACCATTGGCAACTCGACACCCTGGCGCACTGGGTGAATATATTACGGATTCCAATTCGAAAATTGTCAGACCTAATATCGTATGAGCTTTGGACAATCGAATTTCTCCATAATGGAATTACTGTTCGATTATTTCCTATTAGTTATTATGGTAAACATTTACCCTGTTCCCTAACTGTTGGTGATATTGAATTTATGTTTGTCTGGTGTCATTGGAAAAGGGTGTTCCAAAACGCATGTTAAATTATTTTAGTTTAGGAAAACCGTTAAGACCTTAAATATTTCAGATATATAATGATAAATTAAATTGTATAGAAATAAATTATTATGCTTTTTGCAACATGCACACAATCGAACACACACATATATATACACACACACATACGCACACTTAAGTCTGTAAATACATAGAAGTCATTCTATATTTTGTTTTTTGTATCTTACTAGCCTACTTAGTTGTTTTGCTTACATTAATCCATTTTACATTATTGCACAACAGTATTAACAAATTTATTATAATATATATATATATATATGTTCTAAGCCGTAGGGAAAGCATAAAATATGTTATGTTTTGATTTTATTCATTTTTCAGATTTCAAAAAGGAAATGAAATTTAGTGATAGTAATTTCTACATTATAAATTCTATATTTGCAATAACTTTCATACAAATTAGATGGTTGACCATAACGTGTAATAGTGGCAAACCTTTAAAAAATCTAGCTAAAATAACCGAAGCAGATACATATTCTTATCTTTACTGAACATATTAACTTAATCAAAATAATACACAAAGAATATTCATATCATTAATGAAATTAATTAATATGAAAATTCCATCCCATCAATTACAATGTAATGTTCACAAATTACTGTAAAACATCGCATCAATCTTGTTGCTAATTATTGTGACGCGACTCATTTAAAATTCTATTAGTAAAGTTAGATAAGGTGCACGCAATGTATCCATCTTGTTTGTATTTTAAAGATCATCATACAGTATCGAGTATTGTGAAACTGAAGACCTTGATGTTAGGGGTAAAGATAGAGGCTCTCTGTCAGAAACACGTCGAATCATAGACAAAAAATATGCGCCATTTATAGATATCATCGTAGGAATGTATATTTGTTACTCTTTCATGCAAGAACGGATTAATGGCTTAATGGATTTTGATGAAGCTTTACAATAATATACAAAATGACACTTAGATTTATAAAGATTTGTCTAAAAAATGTTTGAGCTCCAAATGCCTGCCAAGATCCATTTGCAATTATGCTGTTTTTGAGGTGCAGACAGAAAATATAATATAATATAAATTATTGTCTGCTTGAGGTAAATTCTGGATAAATTCTAACGGGAATTTCACAGATGGGTAGAAATGGTACCGACACGAGTCAAACCACGAGCCGCTACTAGTCTTTTATATTTTGAGTCGGTATCTGCAAATAAATTAAGTAATATCGTTTACCGTTATTTAATTATATCCCATTTCAATGATAACATTACTTTACAATTAATAGCACTTGCAATTAGAATCTGATTTAAATTATATGAAGTATAAAAAAAATTATTCAAAAAAAATAATGAAAGTATCTATTGCCGTAAGGTACCAGCAGAGAGAAGTAGTATCTTCTCTAGATGTAATAAATCTACCAGTAACAGTTAGATGGCAGTATATCCATCCAAAACAATATAAGTACGTCTTTTATATCCCAAGATTTGAGAATGGGTTTTATGTAATTGCTGTACTGGAATTGCCACCACTCCCAACAGAATACCTCCTGGCTGATTTAATGACCATATATAATATTTAGGATAATATTTACTAGAAAAAATTGCACTCGGTTAGGTAAGACTCGAACGAGCATTTTTCCCATGCCGAAAAACTGTCTGTGTTTTTGTGCTGAAAAATCAGCGCCATTTCTTCAATGTTGCAGGAAAGAAACAGGTTCAAAATCAAAGTATACTTAACTAAATCATCAAAAATAAAATCCATAATAGAAAGGACTAGATTCTATTATATTTATGATACTGATTATCCCTGATGAATGACCCTGAAACATCATGAGAGTCCATGCTCCATATATGAAAATTACGCCTATTTTATTCTAATATACCGGGACCAGACGACTCTTAAAACTAAGTTTAGGTACAGCAGGTTTATTATGCGACCCACCAAAAAAAACCTGCAATAAGAACTGGTGGTAATAAAGCTTCCATTAATACCAAGTAATTAGAGTTAATGAAACCCTCATCGCGTCAGGGCTTACAAATCTTTGTTTTGAAGCTAAAGTTCGACTCCCGCCTTACACCTGAGGCATGTTGATTTTTTTCTAGTAAATGTTATCTTAAATATAATTCTGAATTTTCTATGTATAACATCTCGCAAAGAAAGCATATATAACATTTCTAGAGATATTGTTATATTCGTACAATTAATAAATAAGTCAGTGATTACAAGTCAGGTTGTCAAACACAATCAGACAATTCATGTTAAATTAAGACCGCGGAATTTATGATAGAGGCCTGTCACTCACAAACATATACACAAACGCATTTAATGACGTCCAAGGATTTGTTCACACTATTTTAATTTACAGTTTAAACGTCGCAAAGCATTACTTCTTAATATTGTAATAATAGTAAATTCACACCACATATTATGACCGTATTATATTCCCCAAACACAGAACAAATACAAATTTTCATTATATACCTTTGGCACACGAAATACCACGTGCACCATTGGGCTTGTCCAAATATATTCTTCATGGCGTAGGAGGTGGACAGACTTCTAGCCTGACCCACACACAAATGCATTTTTTATGTTAAGTATAAATGTTTATGATAAGTTAAAATTCTGTTCTCGCCGTGGGGTACCGGATATCTAGCAGTATCTAGCCTATGTCCAGCAGTGGACATTTTACAGCTGATATGATTATGATAATGATATGATTTGGAATAAAGTGTATTTCGAGTTTGAGTTTAGTACGTGTATATAACGCTCAAGCCTATCATCATCATCATTCCATGGGAACTTCTTTGCTGGATAGGCCTCCACAAGATAAGAGGATTTCCGCCCGTAATTTCCGCTCTGGACAAGCGTGTTGGCAACCGCAGAGCGCAGCTTTCGTGACGTGGATGCTGGCGCCTTCCCCGCTTTGTGTATTCAAGCTGCACTATTTCAGCTTGATATACCGCCATTTGTTAGCTTTGGTACCTCAGTTCCCTCTTTCGACAGGCGGAGATACTATTCAAGTCTGCCGGTACCCACGGCACGTATGCATATATATTACATGAACTTGTAAAACAATACACCATGCCCAAACCCTTAGGCTATTTCGGATTACATCACAATAATATCAATCCGGCAGTCATCTGAAGCTAATTACTTGATCTGTATCAGCATTATTAACTGTTAATTGTGTCTTAGACACATCTAATTATATCAACGTTAATTAGGCTGTGTGTCGATGTTTTAGTATGTGCACTTAGTCTTGAAGTGAGAATTGGAATAATTTAACGTATTTATCTTGCTTTTAAGGGCGAAAATAAGACAACTCTAAAGTGATCAAATTCTTTTAAATTAAAGAAGACTTATGAATGACATAAATAATATTTTTGAATAATTTATTTTGTGTTGTGTCATTACTTTTGAAAATAGAAATAGAATTGGTACTTACATCACGCTACGCGTCTGATTGAAGTAGGCAGAGACTATGGACCCCCACTTGCTATGATCTTGGCATACCTGTCTCACTTCCCTCACTCGCATTAGTCCATATACGTACGTTTGACCACCTTGGTCATCTTATACCAACTCTTCTATTCATTTATGTTCTATATTTATGCAGTCATTCTAATTTCATCAATTCTTTCTATATGTCCGAATCATTTCAATATTCTTTTCTCTATTGTTATCACAACATCATCTTTTACACCACATTGATCTCTCTACAATATGTCATCATCATCATCATACTAGCTATTTAAAGGCCACTGCTGCACATAGGCCTCTCCAAGAAAGGAGGTTTTATGCCCATAATTGCCGCGCTGGGCTAGCGTGTTGGCAGTCCCTGCCCCCCGCATTTTAACTATACCGTTTCGGATGGATATACCAACGGATATCTTAAATCTTAACATAAACAATTCTCAAGAACAATTACATCATACAAAAGTTTCGTAAACCCCTTTCCAAAGACAATAAACAGGACAACACCAATCAATCTTCATCTCACACTGGAGCATATGAATAATGATTCATCATTACACATGGAAAAATCGCGTTAATTAACGATATTAATGATAAGGGCGGTGCGCATCCGAGCGGAAAGTATGGGGAAACTTACGCTCGGGTGGCGTCTGAAGTGCGCGCTTGGCTTTATACTCGTAGTGCATATTTTCATTCTATATTTTTATATTATTTGATATCTTAATTCTTAGTTCTTATTTGACAAGCTCGATGACGCGGACAGTAGAGATCTCATCTTGTGCGTGGTCGTGGGTTCGATCCCCGCCAGAGCGAATATTTTTATGATGAATATTTGTATTTGTCCTGTGCTATTTATAAGTATCTAAATATTATTTTAGTAATTTCTACTGTTGTCAGATATCCGTAACATAAATGCCTTAAGCTACTTATTTCGGAATCAAGTCAACGTATGAAGAGTCGTGTGTATTGTTTTTATTTAATAAAATTATATGTACATATATGCCTTATATTCACGTAGATGCATTGGGACTTTGGAAACTTTTGGTACGGTACCATGGAAATAAGCGCGAGAAATCAAACATGACTTAGTAATATCCAATGCGATGCGAGAATACATCGCAGTATTAGAAGTTAAACGGTCGTTAATTTTCTGAAAATTTTCTTTCTAATCGCATGGATATATAAAGTTTACAAATTAAAATAAAGTAAATGTTAATGTGGCGCATCGTGTCTTTAGTGGCTTCCATCGATCAAAAAGGTTATTTTCTGATTGTATTACAATTCAAGTTGCAAGACCAAATTAAGAATATTCTGTTTATTATTTAGCCTGTGCTGTAACTTAATCAAACATGTAAAATAAATTTACAATGTAAACTAAATAGCCGGTGTGTTGCGGAGGCGTCATAAAATGTAACAATCTCCGTCCACACATCATGAGCAAGCGAGTCTGTCAAATTGAGCCAATCCCGCTGCACCGCCATTAAACACATTAACCAAATTGTAATCCCGGTTATGACGTCATAACCGAACGAGGCCAAACTGACGGGTCAAGTTTCAATAGCATCAAAAACCGGGAGCGTTTCCCGTAGGAACCGTTTGCATAAAGATATTCACGCATAAAATCTTACGACACCTTAAAACAACCTTAAAAAGTACACACAGATTCACGATTGTCAACTCTAATATCACACACACAGGGCTTTTCCCTGGTGTATGGATGCAAGTAGAATCGCTAGCAGGGGTCTAGTAAAATCATTACAGTCGCGCTCCCAGGCACAGGAGCAGTTTAAATTAAACGCAGGACAATGGTCAGCGGCTTCTAAACCGCGTTTAACGATCTTGATCCTAAGTTATGTGCGGATTACCCGTATCTTAATATCTGCTTGCATTAACATGGGTTAGCAGTAGCTGGCTACTAGTGAGGTTGATGAAGTGTCGTGATTGCACGGGGAGGGGGTATGTCTAATCATTTTATTGGCTGATGGCGGTGATAAGGTTGGCCTTTGTGTTTACCTTACTTTGAATTACTGAATAGCTGGGGTAATATTCGCAGAGATCATATTATCATTTATTGGACTGGTGGTAAGGCTTTTAATTGGTTGTTGTGTAAGTAATATAGAGACACTTTTTGGAGCGACAATTAACAATTAGTATTGTAATTGAGAAAAATATTTTTTTTGAGGACTCTTGTCAACGAATTGTAGGAGCGTACATATCGTGTAGTTATTTTAGGTGTTGTCTTTGGATTTTCATTTTTTTTTTCAAAAAAGAGCAATTTTGCCCATATTTTCTGTAGCGTGTTGGCGATTGCAGAGCGCAGCTTTTAGGACGGGGATGCTGGTGTCCATTCCCGCCCTGTGCATTTGAGCTACACTATTTTTGATGGATATACCGTCATCTGTCGGTTCTGGTATCTTAATCGCTTCTTACCACACCTGGTACAGGGGGAGGTACTATTTTACTCTGCCGGTACCTCTAAGTTATTACGGTAGGATAAAAAGTATAATTAATAATCTACTTTACTTTAAGTTAAAGAAGAAAATGTAAGAAAAAGAAAACAAAAGTTATAAAAAATCATTGATCAAATGTATATACAACTATTTTATACGTAAGATTATACATACATAATTCCCACAACAAATAATTCTTACATCTCATACATTGACCTGATTTTGTGATAAGTCGCTAACAGCACTTGAGCACATATACTACTTACATACATATATTTAACACCCAGACACAGAACATACGTAAATAACATCATATAAATATTTGTTCTTGGTGGGGATTAAACCCACATCCTTTGTCGCAAAAGACAGGATCACTACCATCTGCGCCATCGAGCCCCGCCAAATTTCATGATGATATTGCCCGTTATGCAGTAAGATATAGTGATACATATACTCATCCTAAACAGAAGTCGAGACATCGCCATATCGGCAGGGTAATGACGAGGAAGCAATGATTGCGAGAAGGATTACGATAGGGGATAGGCTGCGTCGCCAATGAGATTTGATGCGACAGATATTTATGATGACGACTGCGTGCCCGTTTAATTTTATGCTCGAGATCTTGCATAATACGTCGCCTCTGTGAGCCATTTTGATATTCCCCTGTTTTGTTTGACTGCATCATTTTGAAATTCATACCTAATGTGTTATTGAATGTTCCTATTTGGCAGTTGTATGATTATAGTATATATTTTTCCTTCTATGTTAATATTATAGGCGTAAACGTTGGTGTGGATGGATGTATTATTGCAATATCAGTAGCACGTAACTAACATTAATAAATGTTTAAATTAAATATTAATAAATAACTCCCACTCATCGACTCTCATGCATCGCACCTAACTCCGCAGTAAGTCGCTTAAAGCACTTGTGTTGCTGACGCCAGACAACGGAGGAATCACAAATATACTAATTTAATACGAACATAATTAACACCCAGACACAGAACAAACACAAATATCATCATGTAAATATTTATCTTAGATGGGAATCGAACCCAAGACCCTTGGCGCTCATGATAAGATTACTAGCATCTGCGCTTTTGGGCTTTTAAAGTCAAGTATAGAAAATGCTTTATTAAATTTAAAAAATATATTTTTATTATAGACAGCAGGATCATTCCATTGAGAAAAAAAACTATAATAACACACACGTGACATCACATTTGGTAATTTTCCTATCTAGTGCCATAGATCCTAGATTCGATCCCACCAGGGCAAATTTTAATATTATTAACATATCTTTTTTTGTGCCTATTTATATACTAACTTATAGCCTGTCTTTGTCACACAAAATGAGCTACGAGATGTTGTATGACTTGTTTGAATATTAGAAGCTACAAATAAAATTAACAATATAAATTGATCAAACATTTTATTATTTCGATTTAAAATAATATCTACTTGTAAATAAGGCCATAACTATTGCATACAAACAAAATATTACATTATTAAATACACACTCAGCATTATATTAATAATAAATTGTCAGCCAAAACACAATAGCGTTACTCTTTGCCAGTCATAATGTCACAGGCGCTTACTTTATCTAATACTATATATAAAATATACACTCTATTCCCACTGCATAGACAACAAATTGGCTTGCCCGCGTTAACGTTTGCCCGCAAGTCGAGATATCAAAATAACTAATGACCCTTATTTACTAAGCATTGTGCTTTATAATCGGCTGTCAGCGATACAAATGCAACACGATACAACTGTGATAGTAACCATGTTAATACGATTGTCTCTATTCATCTGCTTTATGATTAATTGAAGCATTAGAGCAGTACATTTTTGGGTTTCTAGATAACAAAATATAATATGTACGTTGAAAGACAATCAGATAAAAGCCTTGCCTTCCTTTTTATCGTAGAAATATTGTCTGTTAGCAATATTTTGCAATGAAAAATCCATCAGGCGAATTGCATTAGATGTGAAAATTACATAAGGAAAGAGATTTTTATGAGTATTCTTAAAACTTTTCTTAAAGCGGGTATGAAAGAATTAATTCGAGTAAAATAATCGAGTAAATATATCCATAGTCTTTGCCTAACACGTTGGGACAGGCGTTTTTTCTGTCAGTGCAAGAACGATAATATAATATAACGTTAGTTTGAGGTTTGCCAATCAAATTACTATGTAAAAATAAGGTAGTTTTCACACTTAATGTTATTTTTGTTTCATTATTACGTCAAAAAAATATACTTGACCAACTTGCTAAATACTTTTGCAATTAGAAAGTAATATCTTCACCAAGTAACAACTTATCCTATGAGACCTAAGATTGAAAAATATACGTAAGATTTGTAATATTGATCGCTCGAACGAGTCAACTCTAAAAAAAATATCCTGAATAAAAAAAAATATTTCACTACCAAGTAATAAGTTACATTATTAGCAAGTGATATAAGATATATATTTTTTTCGTTTCTCTACGTTAGCAAGAACTATGCGATTGAAACCGTATGCCCGCGACTTCGTCCCAAGGAATAGTTACTTTAAGGGGTATAATAACCTTCCTTAATAAATGAACAGTCCAGCACTGAGTTAATTTTTCAAATCGGACCAGAGTTTACGAGGTTAGCGCGTTTAAACAAACTCTTCAGCTTTATATTATTAGTATAGACTATCTGACCCGACAGACGCTATTCTATTTTAACTATGTATAATCTATGTATATATCATGTAAAAAATATTACGACTATAAATTGAGATATAAACTATACTATCCTATAAGTTTGATCAAGCTATACACGGTAAACAAAAAAAGAATTAGGAATACACGAATTTAAAAGTTCTTCCTGAATAAAATATACGTGACACGAAATGTCTATATATTTTTAAAAGAAAATGTGAGTTTGAATACCTGTACTATTTAAATGAAGTGAATTTTGTATAATATAATAAAGTATAGTTTCTGTTTATTTGATGTATTTAATCGAGCACAGAACGCGTCGCATTTGAATAGGGGAGTTGCAAGATTATAACTTGCCCTCCGTTAATCCCTTGTATTTAGTGCCTCTGCAATATTAGTTTGCATCCGTAGGGATTTAGTTGAGATGTAATTAATACATCGAGGCGTAATTGTCTTTGAAAAGTTAGTAACGAATTAAAAATATTACTTTGAATATTTGTATTATGATATAAGTAAGATATTATGTAAAATGTAACAATTTTAATTATTAAATTATAAATTCCCACAACATCTCATACATTGACCTGATTCTGTAATAAGTCGCTGATAGGACTTGTGTTACAGATATTAGGCATCAGATAACTCACAAATATGATAGTTAATAGTTACATACACATAACAAATATAAATATTATCATAGATCACTAATAGGGCTATTATAAGCCCGATAACACACTGTGCTATCGGGCCTGAATAGACCTTGTTGAAATTTGGTGTAGAGATATTTGATAGTTTGAAAAATCACATATAAGCCATTTTTATTTCGAAAACTTTTGTACGGTGGGATACATCATACGTCAAAGAGTGAATGAGACTTTAGGAACAGTAAGAATTCCTCAGGGATAAGATATAAAGTAAAAACTTCTAAAATATAAACAAATCTAATACTTCATATGGCTGTACCACGTCTGATATGTCAACTAGTTAAGAAACAAAAACATATTTCCACCACCCCAATAACTTCATTGAAAATCTAAATACAAAGCCACAACTCTAAGGGTTCTTATTTATAATTAAAAACTTAAATATTTAGGGGTGTATTGAAAGTCATCTGCCACAAAGATGTACATAGTTGATAATTCAACCAAATCCCAGTACAGTTGCTGACAAATGGCGTTAATAAGAAACCTGCCGGATTACTCGCGGTTAATTGAGGTTATTGTCACCGCGAATATACTTTAGTGGTGTAGCGGGCATATATCGATAATATTTACGATTTTCATTAGGCACTAGGCTAGTAATACACGTATAATATACTGAGCAGCCGTAAGCTACCGACAGAGTAGAATAATACCTCGCCCTGTATCAAGTGTCGTAAGAAGTGACCAATATATATTTATCCGATACAGTTTAGCTCAAATGTTCAAGGTAGGGATGGGCAGCAGCATTAACATCGTGGTGCGATCTGTGAGTGCCCATACGCTTGCTCAGCGCGGCAATTATGCTCAAAACTTCCCTTATCTTGGGGAGGCCTATGTCTAGCAGTGGAATTTCGCGAACACTCACCGCGAAAATCGCAGCCCTTGCCAGCCCTCTCACTGGCACAACACAATCACTAACACTGCACGGTACACAATAATATATCTGTCGGTTCTGGCACTTTAGTCACCTCTTACGACACCTGGTACAGTGGGAAGTATTATTCTATTCTGCCGGTACCTCACAGCATGATATATATATATATAAATATATATATTTAAAACTAGCTGCTGATAAATAGTTTACATGAGTTAAATCTACTAGTACGCTCATTCGGAAAGTTTGTGAGTACATATGACTGCATTTGTTACCCTACGCTTAATCTACTAGTTAAACTTTACGGAATTTCACCATAAAGAATTAAAAAGCAGTATATAACAAGTAATAATAAAATATATTAGCGACGTCGATATGCTATTAATATCAAATATACGCAGACGAAATTGCTTAAAGCTGCTAGTGAATTTTTTATCTAAAAGATATATGAACGTATACCTGTTATCTTAAGAAATTATTAAAAACGAGAAAAGTCTAAACTACATTAAATAGAAAAAAACGTATTGTTTAGCATTATATTACCTTAACGACATTAATATTGATCTTTCTTAGACAAAGCTTTTAATAAAGGATGCACTAAAAGTAAGGCCGAATTTGATTTACAGCCACCAGATTTTTACACCACAATTTAATTGCTGTATAATTGTATAAATAGTGAAATTTGACAAAACATCGATATCGCGGTACTACACTATCTCATAATTTAAACTCAGCATTAACACAGCCGTAAGCGGATTACAGTTTGAAATTAAAATGGCCGACGCGTAGGTAATTAAACTGTGTCATAATATTTTGGGGTGACAAAGTGAAATGCAATGGTGGCGGGCGAAATTAGTTTTTAGATTATGCCGGTGCAATTTTTATTTGTAATAACCATCATTAATAGTGGAGAGAGCATGCTAAATAATTACTTACTAAAATAATTGAAATTATTTTTCTTGATAAAGTCCTTAATTGTTGAATTTATTTTCGTGAAGACCAAGAATAATAATAATAAAAAGTTGCCAAGTCATTTATGGTCCTAGCTATCCGACAGTAAAATTCCCATTAAAATCGATCTAGCCATATATTATAAAAATGTCATTCATCTTTATAATTATTGTTAAATTTAAATTATTATTGTATGAATGTTTGTATGAATGATATTTTCATCTACTTGTTTTGGTTATCTATCAATTTATTATTAAGAATTTCGTAAAAGATATGAGTTGGCACTAGGTTTGTAAACGATTTGGCTTTTCTGTAACCTACAAGTATTTTGATAAACGAACGAATTAATAAATAAAAAGAGAGTGAATGATTGTATAGATAAATAAATGGTTGAATATATAAATGAACAAGTAGTAAGTAAGTAAAAAAATGAATAAATAAATAATAAGTAAGAAGTAATTAGTACCTAAGTAAGTAAATCAATAAATTAATAATTGAATGAATTCTGCCTAGCCGTTTCGGGGATTATTTCAAACAGGCAGACATAATAAAAAAATATGTCAATTATCGTTTCCATTATTGTTTTATTAATATTCATATGAATAAAAAATAGAAATAATTAATGTATACATGAATTAAGAATAAAAAAATGTATAAAATTGTAAATAAATAAAAAGATAAATGAATAAATAAATTGATTAAGAAATGGATAAAAAATAAATGCAAAATAGAATATGAAAAATGAAAAAGTATTAAATTGGTTTAACGTAAATAGTTTGCTACTTAATGAAATAAAATTTATTGATTTATGTATAAAATTTGTGACACCTAATGTCATCCATACCTATTCTACTACATATACTATATAGGTATAAAAAATGAGGAACTAGATATGTTTAATATCACTGTATTTCTAGGTATAACACTAGACCATAAGTTTACTACTTATATTAAATCTCGCAAATACACTGAATTCTGCAGCTTTTGCAATATATAAAATCTGCCAATTTATAGAAATTGAAACAGTTCGTTTTGTTAATTTTAGTTACTTTCATGTCTTATGTTATATTTGTGGGATAGTATAGCTGTTGTTAACACAATATTTGTTCTGCAGAAGAGGGCTATTCGTGCAATTCAGAAAATGTCACCAGCAGACACAATTAAAGAGAAATTTAAATAAATTGATGTAATTACTGTATAATATAAATATATATTATGTATATTATATGCAGTATATATGTATGGGATATAAACTACAAGAAAGTAAGCAATACAAGAATTCGCAATCAAAATCACCATAAATATTGCATTGTAACTGATTTGTCTTCTTACTGGTCACTCCCCTAACAAAACGACCCTAACCCTTCTAAATTAAAACCATTACTTATCACCACAAAACTGGCCTTTACACCATCGTAATAAAGCTCAATACGACTGTCGAGGAATAATGACAAATGAGTGTTCATAAGATATGATTGAGAAGTTGCCAGTCAGACAAATTCTTAGTATTTGACCTGGGATATATGTCGTTTGTCTCTTTGATACATCGTTCTATTACTGTGACGAGGAATCGTTTATTTCGAGAGAAGCGGCCATAGTGGATGCTGACGCGTTAATAAATCTGCAGCTTTCATGTAATTATGTTAGAACAAAAATAGGGATTTGTATATTTATTATATAGGTATTCTATAATATATAGAGTGGACGAAAATATAAGAGTTGGTAAATGATGATCTAGGCAAACATACCTTAACCAAGAAGTAGAGTTATTAAGGAAGGACCAGGCAGGAAAAATAAATAATACCAAAAATAAATGAGCGTGTCTGAAAAGACTATTGCAAGTAAAAGAAGCAAGAGAGGTATGCCTAGATCGTAGCAAGTGTCCAGGTATCCATAATCGTAGTATAACCCGATGAGACACATGAGTAATATATGTAAGTATATATATTTCTACCGAAAAAAATAACGTAAGCGGATGAACGCGAAATTTGAAACAGTCGTCGTCAATTTTACAGTTAATTCACACAACATCTGATACATTGACCTGACTACGAGATAAGTCGCTCAAAGCACTTGTGTTACAGACATCAGATAACAAAGGAAACATAAATGTAATACTCAAATACATATTTAACACACATACACAAGTATTCATCATTTAATGTTTGACCTGGATGGGGATGGGGATTGAACCTGCGACACTCGGCGAACAATATAGGATCACTATTATCTGCGCTATCTATTTGATTAAAACACAGACAAACTTTAATGAAGCAAATGTTAGCTGTCTGTTTTCTTTTATTTTTAGACCAGGTTGACCAATAAGGATATAGATAGGATATCACTAGCGCGTTGCCAACCATTTGACTTGAAGATATTACGTAACATTACCTAGTAATTACACTGCTTCTGAGGTACTGGCAGAGTATAATAGTACTTCCCACTGCACCAGGTGTCGTAAGTTGCACAAAGGTACCAAAACCGACAGATGGCGGTTTATCTATCCGGAACAGTGCAGCTCAAATGCACAGCGCGGATATGAGCAGCAGTATTCCCATCGCAATAGCTGCGCTCTGCGATTGCCAACACTCTTGCCCAGTGCGGCAATTATGGGCAAAAAACCTCCTTTCTCGAAGAGGCCTATGTCCAGCAATGGATTTCCAATGGCTGTTGATGGTGATTAATGGAACCACTACCATTTTTGTATTGAATAATCATAAACAAGCTGTTGCCTTAAAGTTGTTTAAGTACTTCATGAAACGTAACCCTAAATAACTTTAGATAGTAAGCAGCTAGACATGTTTATTTATTTACCTACCATTAAAATGTCTTAAAAAATACATTTTTATCATTTATACCGCCATCTATAGATTCTGGTACCTTAGTCGCCTCTTACGACACCTGGTACAGGAAGGGTTCTGGTATAGATTTAGCAAATATATAAAAAGATTAAAATAGATTTAAATAGATATGAAGAAAAAGTTAACAAAAATTTTAATTTATCGATACACTCTGACACTTATGCAGCCGACTTTTTGCACCGGCTTACTAAAACAAAGAGTAAAATATGCGGTTACGGCTGTGCGTGCATCTATTTGTCAATTGGAACTTCTGCGTATTATTTCTTGTATTAAGGAAAAATATTAAGTAATCAACTTACTACAACCAACTATTGAATACATCATCGTGCATTAGTCGTACGAAGTCCACTGGACATATGTTTGCTTCCTTATTTCCAATAGTAACCGTTGTTTATATGATTCTAGTTCTAGACATAATCTCTTCTAATGGACTTTACACACTGAGTTTACAAATACATAATTTGCGTTTTTATATACCTACAAATAAGCATTTACACACACTCGTACAAGTAATACAAATAGATGAGTCAGTAAGAAAAACAACATACAATGACAGGTAAAACTCATCAACAACGCAATAAAATAACTGGTTTAGAAAAGCCGATGAAGCAAACCCCGTCCCATCCCCCCAAATTCTTAATGATCCACCAGCCATATAACTGATTGAGCAGGGTCTGAACAAACTCGCACTTTCAATCCGCTGGCCTGTCGGCGAAACAAAACGGTTAAGAATGAAAAATGAAATCAAGTGGACAGCGGGGCAGACTGGTTCAACTGGGGAGATAAGCAAATTGCCATTAATAATAAAAAAGGCCGTGAGGCCGGCAAAGTTAAATAGTAGATTAGAAGCGATTAAGGTACCAGAACCGATAGATGGCGGTATATCCAACCATAATAGTGCAGCTCAAATGCACAGGGCGGGGATTGGCAGCAACCCTTGTAATTGACGCACCCTTACTCAGCGCGGCAATTATAGCCCAATACACCTTCTTTTTTGGAGAGGCTTATGTTCAGCAGTGGACATCCAATGGCTACTCTGATGATAATGATAATTAAAAAAGGTCTTCTGTTAGGACAATGTCGGATTCACAAACATGAGGCAAGTTTACATTTACAAAAGCGATACGGATACATTAGATAGGTTGATGTTGTCTGGAATTTTTTGTGTCAAAATCTTCGCCAATCCTTTCTCATAAAATAGAGGCTTTATGTAAATTCCAACTTTTATTTGGTCATTTATATACAAAAGGGAAAATAGTGCAAATGGTACGCATGTCCTACTATTGTGTGCCAAGAGTCGTAATATGGGTCCCCCATCTATGACAAACATTGATGTTATTTTTTTTTTTTTAATTTTTACAACATGTCATACATTAACTTCATTCCATGATAAGTCGCTTAAAGTACTTGTGTTACGGACATCAGACAACAGAGGAATCACAAATATATTACTTAACAATAAGAACACCCAGGCACAGAACAAACATAAATATAATCATATAAATATTTGTTCTGGGTGGGGATCGAACCCACGACCCTTGGCGCACAGGCCAGGATCGGTACTATCTACGCCATTGGGCCCGGTTGTGTTTTATTTTGCTACCGTAGTTTTTATCTTACTCATTACCTAATTCTGACATAAGTTGTTAAAACACCTGTATTATCAGACAGCAAAATATATATAGTTCCTATGTTGTCTGATATCTGTACCTCAAATTCTTCAAGCTACTTATTTCAAAGTCAGGTTGCTAACTCGCTAGGGGGGGGAATGAGTAGAAACTTCATCTTTCCAATTATCAAGCTTTTGCAACACACGTGATTGTAGTCTCCATGACAGATTATAAGAAAAGTGAGATTTTTTTTTAAGAATCTGGTCAATGTATTAATATAATATGTTATTGATAAATTGTTTTCACTATTTCCCCAAGTCCAAAGCTCCAGTGGCAGCGTCCAAGCTTGACCATCATTAATCAGCCGCACTTATCCAAATTTACATAAAGCCTCGTGATAAATGCACTGCGCGGGTTGTCTGACGCTCAATGAACATCCAAGTAGGACAAGGGTTCCGATACAAAAACTATTGCGGGCACCCTTTATTCATACTACGATACAATATATTACACATATCCTATGTTTGTTATTATCGTTCAGTCATGGCTATTTGTTTATTTATTTGGGGTTCAAAATTATTAACAAAAAAAGCGGAAATTGGATACATGATCTTTTTTTATTTTCACACATCATACTGACCTGATTCCGAAATAAGTCGCTTAAAGCACTTTTGATACGGATATCAGATAACAGAGGAACCAATAATATAATACTTAAATCCATATATTCAACATCCAGACACAGAACAAATATAAACATCGGAGGTGATTGAACCCACAACCTTTAGCGCACATGATAGGGTCACAATAATGCGCCATCGAGACCGTCAAAAGTCTAATGAAATATTGATGTCATAGATACCTGAAAAATAGATTTTCTTAAACTCAAGATTCCCTCTCTGCCTTCCTGGTACATATTTTAAGATCTTGTTTTAAATAGATGCTCATATTATCACAAGCCGTGAGGTATCGGCAGAGTAAAATAGTACGTCCCTCTTTAACAGGTGTGGAAAGAGGCTATGGTACCAGAACCGACAGATGGCGGTATATCCATCTGAAACATTGTAATTGCGATTGCCAACACGCTTGCCCAGCGCAGCAATTATGGGCAAAATTTCCTCTTGGGCAGGCCTGTGTCTAGCAGTGGACTTCCAATGGGTGCAAGATGATTATCGCACAGATACCAACCTAACGCGTAGTCAAACGTGACTTAGAGATATTATGTCACACTACCCAGTAATTTCAAACTCAGACATTACACAGTAATTTCATACACAGACGTTATTTATAGTCCGATATAACACATAGATTACTTTTCATTCCGAAAACCATGTGTGTCATTCTTTATCTAGGATTTTTTATTTTACTATATAGAATCGGCTAAACATTTTGTTTGAGTTAGCTGTCGGGAACGAAAAATAATATTTTTCAGAATAACAAGAATTTTCGCTATCTCTCCTATGTACCTATACAATATTTTTTAACGTTTACGCGTTCATTACTCTTAATAAAAACTACTTTTTAACATCTTTTAAACGCAGTTTATTTAACTTGAAGAAATTAATAAATCTTAAGATAACCGAAAAATCGAATAAAAAATATAAAAGTTAAATAAACCGCTTTTTAAAGCAGTTAGAGAAGTTTTAATATACATATCACCTGTACATATCACCTGTACATATCACCTGTATATATTTTAGACACCTGTATGAAAATCTCTTTCTTTCAATGTATACGATGTAGCAAAGAAAATATACTCATTACACTACGAAGCGATGCATGAAGTCCTTACACACAAATACGAAAATTAGGATAAACACCATAACCAAACAACGGTTGACGACAAATACTGAAAAAATGTCGGAAGCTGTAAATCTGACTGTAAGCCTCCGCAGAATTATGTATGAGAGTGAGACTGAAAATTCCTGCAGGAATTACGAAGACGCGTCATTACTCATCGGGACAATCGAAACGAATGTGGGAGCATGCAAATGAGCAGCGTGCTTTGTTTTGGGCGTATTCTGATTTATTGTTAGAATAATTTTGCATACTACGCAAAATATTGGTCACAAATATTTATATATATATATATACTTATATCTGTTTAGAATTCGTCTACACAAATATACAAGATTGAAGTGTCTGTTTGTGATATTATTATACAAATAAATTTACTAACATTTAATTAAATATGGTATGGCTATATAAAACTTCAAATGTATCAGAACCAATCTAATACAGTATTTTTTTAAACAATTCACTGGTCTATAAATTGTCTGTATTCAAAATTGAATATATCCTTGAAAGGCTAATCCTCGCCGCATGACTGGGATACTACAAAATGCGCCCCAGGGCTCGTCCGGGCCACCATTATTTACTAGGCTCGAGTACTTGCTCATAGATGCAATCGCAAAGCCTATTTTATCAGTCTAATTCTAGTTTTACTTCCAAGTTATCACATACAATCTAAGCTCCATTATACATATCTATTTTATTTTTTTATTAATTCAAAATTCACAGCTCTTATATTTCAATTAACGAAATATTATCGAAATTTACAGCCAATAAAAGATTTCATATATGTAAACTAAAAATGTTCAAAACATTACATAAGAGGAGGTTATAAAGAGACTACACACACAAACAAATATAATTACTTAAACTTACGTAAGTAATACTTATATTTAAGCAAACCAATTAAATAGTCTCGTGTTAATCTGACTCAAAGATATGTCGTTTAAAGCACTTGTGTTAAGGACACCAGACAATAGAAGAATCACTAATTTGAAAACCCGAGTAGATAATTGGCGTACAAGTTTGGAACACCACCCAATGCGTCGTCGGGTCCGTCTAAATATATACCAGCTTTCTACATTCGGCCAAATTAAGACTTCGTCCAATCGCCGCGGATCGGAAATGACTCGAAATGACCGAGTATTTGTCATTGTCAAATTTGAATACAGCGGATATGGAGTACGGATGTGGGAAAAAAGTATCATCTGTTGGAGTCTGTTCGCCCGACGCGGTCGTGTTGCGAAATGATTTATGCTATTGTTGCTCATTTTCGTGGACACTTTCGGATTTTGCATCGTCGGCAGAACTGTTAATTCCGTTTTGTATTATTTTTGAACTGACAATAAATACTTAGAGTAGTTTTTGTTTTAATCTTTGTTATTTTTCGGGGCTTAGATTTTTTAGACAAGACTGTACTGGCAATACATATACAATAAAGAAAAAACAACACACACACATAATAAAGACATAGTATTTGACTCGTAATTAATATCTGTATTGCCGTGAGGTACCGGCGAGGTAGAATAGTACCTCCCACTGCACCAAGTGTCGTAAGTGACTAAGGTACCAGAACCGACAGATGGCGGTACATCCATCCGAAACAGTGTAGCTCAAATGCACAGGGCGGGGATCGGCAGCAGCATCGCCGTCGCGAAAGCTTTGCCCTTCGAATGCCAACACGCCTGGCCCAGCGCGGCAATTATGGATAAAAAACCTCCTTTCTTGCAGAGGCATATGTTGGACATACAGTGCACTTTTAATGACTGGCTTATGATAAATATCTGCATAATTTATTAGCAATACTCCATTACACTGCACAAGTACCAAAGGGCCTCGAAATCAGAGTTGCTTAGAATACTCTGAGGAGTTCCTATATCTAATTTGTTTATTCTAAAATATTCTTTTTTCTCTTTCTTTCACATTCCATCTGTATAGGATGCCTTTATTTTGAAATTAAGTCATAAATTCATAGACATCCAGCAAGGAGTTTGTTTTTAAACAACTTACTTTGATTTGTATTAACTGAATATGCCTTATATGTAATGTTTTAAATAGTACTAAAAATTATCTCCTAAAACATGAAGTAAAAAAGTTCAGACGTTTTCACGAATGAAAAGTTGTGTATGTTAAAATTATATTAAAAATATATTAGTTGATTTCATAACATTGTCAACAGCCAAAACACCATATACTGGACTGGCAGCGCCTTGTGGTTTTACCCGCATTAGGTTGTATAGCTTTTATACCAACTTTGATCCCTTTAAGGGATGATTTTTGAAATAATATTTGCACATTTTATTTACACACGTTTTATGAAAGAAAATTTATACTGTACATCTGAACTGTATATAATTTCATTCAAATACCTTCAAAAATAGTTAAGTTTCATAGTAAATTTTCTCCCCAGCTTTATTCCTACGACGTGAATTTTTAAAATCCTTTCTAAGTGCTTCCGTACGCTTTGAAAACAGCTTATATGATTCAAACAAAATCTCAAGTTTCTAACTCTTATAGTTTAGGCCCTACCTTGATACGCCAATCAGTCAACCAGCTTTTCCTTATATGTATATTTTATACTATGATATATATATATACATATATACTTGATTTGTCTTGAAATATAACGTA
Source organism: Heortia vitessoides (assembly GCA_020976665.1). NCBI lineage: Eukaryota > Metazoa > Arthropoda > Insecta > Lepidoptera > Crambidae > Heortia > Heortia vitessoides. The sequence continues at coordinate 1,111,507 of JACJUM010002477.1, read as the reverse complement.
ATATTCAACATCATTTAAATTTTTAAAATATCTCAAATTAACGGTATACAAAATGTGTATATCTTTATATTCATAATTACATACATATTAAAAACAAAATAAATTATGACTCTGCAATATGTCAAACAATAAACATACATGCAACATAAGTTGTATTATGCAAGTTTATCTTTATACGCGATGAAAATGTTGACTGCAGACCATATATCCAATTACAAACCGAAATACATTATAAAAAGTATATCTATCTACCTTTCTTCATTACGCCATCCTTTGTGCCCAGACCAAATGCACGAGTTTCATTTGTTTTTCACGATACCATTATCTTTCATTATCTCAAACAGGATTCATGCGGTGAATGCATTGGCGCCGGATAACTTTGGCTTATTACGTTTTACAGAGGAAAAGCTTGCATGCATTCTTCATTAAGCCATCATCATCATGATTAACGCCATTGGAAATCCACTGCACACCAAGAAAGGAGGATTTTTGCCCATAATTGGCGCGCTGGGCAAGCGTGTTGGTAATTTAAGAGCGCAGCTTTCGCGACGGGGATGTAACTGCCCACCCCCACCCTGTGCATTTGAGCTACACTGTCTCGGATGGATATACCGCCATCTATCGGTTCTGGTACTTTAGACGCCTCTTACGATACCTGGTATAGGGGCAGGTATTATTCTACTCTGCCGGTACCTCACGGCATACAGTTAATTAATTATTATTTTAAATTATTTAGAATATTTGAAGGTAACTTACTAAAGTCTGGAAGAGATGCCTGGCGATAATAAATTTAGGAAAAGTCAACCAACCTTTCTATAACTATTGTGTCTAAGAGACACTTGGTGCTAAAGGTCGTAGGTTTGATACCCACCCAGGATAAGTATTTGAGATGTTTTCGGAATTCATTTCTTTTTTTTTAATATTTAACTTATGACGATAGGTTAAAGTTATATTTTTCAAGTAACGGTAATGAGTGATACCTAAAAGTGATCACAATTGTTGCATTATTTCTACGCTGTACTTACATCACCAATCCAACTACCCAAATCTGTCAAAACTTCGCAATCAATATTAGTCTATAGAAGTGAGACATTGAGTTCAAGTTCTCAGCTTAAAACGTCTAAAAAAATAAAGAACAATGAAAAATGAGAAAGAATTGCGTAGAATTTTTTTGTAAACTTGACGGGCCCGATAGCGCAGACGGTAGTGATCCTATTTTGTGCGTCAAATATCGTCAAGGGTTCGATTCCCACCGAGAGCAAATAATTATAAGATGATATTTGTATTTGCTCTGTGTCTGGGTGTTAAATATATGTATTTAAGTAGAATATATATGATTACTCTGTTGTCTGGCGTCCGTAACACAAGTGCTCAAACCACCTACCACGGACTCAGGTCGATGTAAGAGATGTTGTTGGAATTAATTTATTATAATACTTACTTATGAGTATTAAAGTGTATTTCTATTGACACGTATCGCCAATCCAATAGCAATGTATTTTATAGGACTACACACTCAAGTGCTAAAAGCTACTTGACATAACCTGCAATAAATACTTCAAACACACAAAAAAAGCAGGAAAATCCTTCGCCTGCATTACCGTGTTAAGCGACCCGTTCGGAAATCACCCTTCTCGCTCCAACCTCCCGTATGTAAATGTTATCGTGAATTTATTGTTATAACTTCTCTTTGGCTAAGTGATATTCGAGATTTCCTCACGAATATGCTCCGCCATTTTCCCTATTTCATCTGAAACCGTCCAGTTACACACAAACCCCAACACACTATACAAACTCCCGAAATCTCCAAGTAATTCTAAAGGAGTTAGGTGAGTTGATGGGTCAAGTTAAATTGGCCGCCGAGTACACTTCCACAATAAATGTTTATTCCGTATTTTCCCTGATTGCAGAAAGTCTTATTGAAGATAATTTGGTGCTAAATGAAAACTGATTGCAATACGGCGAAGTGATTTCGTCTGCGAACGAAATTGATGTAAATTACCCTTCAGTTTATAGAGAAAAGCAAGTTGGTAATAAATTTTTTTTTATTATGTTCCTTTCCCATAATGACCCGATATGTTGACTAGCGACGCGTAGTCGTAGTCTTACCAGTGTAGTTGAAGTAATATAAAAAATGATTGCGTTCACAATCCAACAGTAGTCCCTTTTCAAGTACGTAAAAGTATACTGATAATGTTACTACGTATTAATAAAAACGTTTAGTTTTCATTGAGTTTCTGAAGTTTTTAAATGTATTTGTTACAATCGTACATAGATAATGAAATTTCGTTTAAATATTGACAAAAATGTATGATTTACTTCTATAGAAGATAGATAATTTTTCCACTTTGATTTCTAAGTTTATCATCGTATCAATTTTGGACATAGGCTTTCCCAAGAAAATGTTAATTTGCTCATATTCAACTTCGCAACAAGGATGCTGCTGCCCATCCTTAATCTTATTATCTTAAGTAGCACTTAAACTGAGCTGTCTCCGATGGATATACAGCCATCTGTCAGATCTAGTACCTCAGTCGCCTCTCACGACACCTGGTACAGAGAGTCGTACTGTTCTACTCCACAAAAACATAACTTGATCTAAAAAAGTCTATGAACTAAATTGTTGTAACTCATGGTTATAAAAAACAGTAAAAAAGATATATAACGTAGTAACATCAATTTGTGTGCCAAAAGTCGCAGGTTCGGTTTCCACCCAGAGCATATATTTATAAGACTTGTATTTATTTTCTGTAGGGATGATATTTATATGTATGTAAGTATTCTATTAATGATTCCACTGTTGTCTGATATCCGTAACACATGTGCTTTAAGCTACTTATAATGGAGTCAGGTAAATGTATGAAATTTCGTAATTTATTTATTTATTTATTAAATATCTACAATATTCGAGACCAAGTGATAACAATAATATTAAATTGAATTGGAAGACAAGATTAAATTTGTGAACACCATTGACTTAAATAGACATAACGAAAATCAATTCACTAAAAACAACAGCAAAACAACGAATGGAATTTCTGGAATAAATTGCATATAAAACGTTTGTCGAGCTATCAAAAAGGTTTGTTCTATAAATTAAGGACAATATACATGTTAATGGCTTAAGGAAAATCTGCATGTTCCCCTTTGCCTTCCTCAACTTTCCTTCGATGAAGATGTAGGTATCGGGTTGTTTTGGATGCGGCATGGTAGAGCTTGAATTAAAATGCATAAGTATGTATGTATATCCAATTATATGACATACAATTTAGAAATTAAAGTGAAAATGGAATTGCAAGAATAAATACATATTTACCAAAAAAACTTGTATAGAAAAAATATTAAATACAAATTTCAGTTTCCTTGGTCTCGATTTCTTCACAAGTACTTATAAATCTGGCATTATTTTGCTATTTTTGTTGAGTTTAATAATATCAGAAAACTTAAAAATGTTGATGCGAATGACAGAAAAGCGTGCATTTTCGCATTTTCGTTTAATCAGTTAAGTTTTTATATATAAATATTACGAGTCATAGTGTTTGTCTGGGATGAACTGAAACACTTGAATATTTTTTGGTTACTGTGCAAAGTTTGATCTAACTTGAGTTACAATCAATTAGTTTACAAGTACTAACTCTTTGTGAAACCGTGAGGTACCAGCAGAGTATAATAGTACCCCCCCCCCCCTCTTTTACGGGGTAAAAGCTGCGCTCTGCGATTGCCAACACCTCGTGCGACAGTTTTGGGCAAAGTAATATCTTGGGGAGGACTCTGTCCATCTGTGCTTCCAATGGCTGATATGATGATAAACTGTGGCCTTACATATGATTATACTTTTGTATATTATATAACTGAAAACATATTAAATACTACAGAACGTGCACCAACAGAAGTAAATGCATGACCTAAACGGTTAGTTGATTTTAGTAGAGAATGAAAAACAATTATCCTCTATAGATAAAGATGTCCGAATCTGTTTCTTATTGCAAAATTTGTTGTGAATTTTTGTTTGTACAATAACACATACCGCATCTATACGTATCACTTCCCTACCGCTACCCCAAAACAGATCGGCCGTCACCGTGTGTGACCACCGGAGTGAGACTAAAAGCATTGTAAATTTCACACAGAGGCAGACTCCATCGAGATCGAGACTTACCGCTCCCTAAAGCAACGTTTTATACTGCTTATTGACGGAATCTTTTATTTTATGCAATTTCTATTGCTGATAGTAACTTACTTAATTCCCATTTTAATTTCAATATCACGTTTATTTGCCAACAAATAATCACAATAATAAGTAATAAAAGTAGCCTAAGTTACATCTTATAACATCAGGTATATTTGTCAGTTTATTAGCTGACAGAAACCTCCCGGCTATGATGATGATGATGATATAAACTATATTTACATAGAAATCTGTTTTACAAGTTTTTGTTATAATAATACATATCTATGTTGGCAGATTTCGATGTAACTATAGTTCATATCGTCGTCACCATCACCACAGCTGCCGCAAAACTTCCACTGTTGGACATAGGCCTTCCGAAATCGCAGAGCACAGCGATGATGATGTTGCTGCCCATCCCCGCCCTGTCTGTTTGAGCTGCATGGTTTGGAGCCTCAGTCACCCCTTTATTCTACTCTACCAGTACCCCACAGCATATTAAGTGAAATGTTCTTAACTTAGAATTAAAAACAAAATGTTGTTTTTTTTTAATTTAAATTTTGTTTGCTATCTATAATAATAAAATGCAGTGTATGAGAGCATATGTAATCGTAAACACTATGCCAGTATCAAATGGGATATATTTGTATGATAATATATAACAAAAAATTACATTGTTGAGTATATTTTTTGAAATTATATGACTATTTATTTCTAAATATACCTAGAGAATACTCAATATAGAGTAAACTTTTTATAAAGTACGATTATGTCAAACAAGCTCAAGCTTCTGTCTGCTTTATTTTGGAAATAAAATTGCATTTCGCCATCAAGCTAATAAATTTGATTTAAGTCATCAGCACTCTTTAATTAAATTAAGTTAGCACCATCTATCGTTGAGCGCGCGTACTTCGTGATAGCGTCACTATGCTTTTAAAGCACCGCCATCTTTCTGTCATTCTATATTCTTAATGTTGTTTTAACTGCGCGTACGCCATCATCGTTAACTTTTGATCGTTCAGTAACCAAAGTGAGTTTAACTATAAACCAGTTAACTGTTTCCTTTTATCGTTTTGTTTACTCTGCTTTACAATTTCGCCGTTAACTTTTAACTGGCACTAACGTTTTATAATGTGCGCTATTGCGAATTGTATCAAGAAGTTATAAGTTAAACTTTCAAGTGATCGTACTTTTTATAGCTACGGTTTTAGTTTTGAATGTGATCCTGTATGAAGTGTGTAATGAAAAAACAATAGTTTTTAATTAAAACTAACGCTAAAGAAAGTACGCTGATATCCAAGCCTCAGGCATATCTAGACATTTTTTTTCGAGACTGATCATAATTATAACCAATTTTTTTAATATAATATATAATTTTCCTAACATTAGTTTAAGAAACTTTTATTTTATTTAACCTAAATTATAATGAGGACACGTGTCTTTTAGTTCTCGAGTGGTGTAAATAAACTCCGTACATAAGGTATCATTTATATATAAAATTGAAATATAAGAAAGATCATGTAGGTATAACACACATAGCAGAAGTTTATGGTAATTTTCTTTTAATTCACTTTCACAATGGAAGGTAGGAGTAGAATAATACCTCCCTCTGTATAAGGTATCAAAAGAGGCGACTAAGGTACAGTACAGACAGGGTTAGCATGAGCAGCAGCGTCCTCATCGAGAAAGCTGCGCTCTGCGATTGCCAACACGCTTACCCAGCGCCCAGGAATTATGGGCAAAATTCCACCATTCTTAAGGGGCAGTGGACTTCCAATGGCTGTAATGATGTTGTTGATGATGGCTGATGATGGCAAATCAAAATATTTTTTTCATCATAATTGCGCTACTCGGTGTTCTCTATTCGCTATTCGATAATCTAATATAATTCACCGCTAGCCTGTATCCTCATAATTATTAATTACACAGCACTCACCAATCTTGTCCATTCTAACTCGATACAACATTAAATGAGCCAACCCGCAAATTCGGCCAACAAATTACGAGTTTTGCCAAACTAAATTTGCATGTTAACTTCACTCATTAGATCAGTGGATTTAGGCGATAAATATATTGTCACTTAGTCCGATTAAAATCGATTTCAGCGTTTAGGGAGAGAGTTTATGTTTACAGTCGTTTATGAAGGTTATTTCGCGGATAAATTTGTTGGGTAATTTTGTTAACCAACATTTAATAGGTTATATGTTATTTACATGTAGGTGGTATTAAATTATAATACGAATTCATTTTAGGGTTCTTAGATTTATTTTTATGTAAACCTACTACTATCTTTTAGTTGTGGGGTACGAGCAAAGTAGAATACAACCTCTTAGAGGTACCAGGCATCGGGGGGACATCCCTCCTATATATATAATAAGAGAAGTTCTATGACTGACATATCAACACAAGACCTAAACAATAATGGTTAGAAACTTGAAATTTAGCACGTAAGTTTCTTTTATAACGTAAGAGAGAATTAATAATGGATTTTTTAAAATTGGTGGTGCAAAGTTAATATAAAACTTTGCTGTTTTTTAAGATATTTAACTCAAATTAAATATAAAGGTTTATTCGTTGAAAGTCTATGCGCGGGGCTATGCTAGAATAAAATAAATAGAGTAGCTTAAATACAAAGAAGATGACAACAGAAACCTCTATTGCTACTACTAATATACCTTTATTCTCAGGGATGCATATATTTAATAGAGGACGTCTGACAGCTGAAATATTAATAAATATATGTATTTAAGTGGCATATTTGTGATTCCTCTGATATCCGTAACACAAGTGCTTTGAGCGACTTATGAAGGGATCATAGGGATATGAGATTTTGTGGGAATTTATGATTTATGATATTTCTATTTTTTAACGTCAAATTAGGCAAACCTTGTTGTACCTGAGCACTTTACTATCGCAATGTGAAGAGTTACTGACGAATGATTATTTAGGAACATCGTTGATAGATTCCCATTTACATTATGGTTACGTGGTCTTCAAAAGCACCGTTTTTATTTCGGACAAACTTATTGCTGGAACACAACGTCAACTTCAAACAAAGAAATCGCCGATTGATGACTTCTAAAACTTCTTCAATATTTGTTTTTGGGTGTATTTTAGACAGTCTATCGTATTTATTGCTATTTATTTTTGTGTGCCTTCTTTTTAAATTAAGCATACTGGGTTGTGCAGTGATAAAACAGATCTATAGAAAAACAAAGCAGAAACGATCGGTCTTGAAAGCCTGTAATCTAACCCTGATATGCTTCAACAAGATTTCTAAACGCGTCTATTTATTGATTCACCTCTTACAACTTGGACAATGTATATCGCCTACGGTCATCATTCCCCAAAATCAATTAGCGACAGTTACCCGGTAAAATGTTGTAAGGGGGATTAATTAAATACATTAGTGGACAGGAACGTCGAACGTCTGCGGCGGAGGTTGTAATTAGAGCTGACATCTGGCGCTATCGCGCATGGCTGACTGTAATAAGCAAATAGCTTTGATGTGATAGCAAGGTGGGACAATGATTTGGGGGTGACAGGTCTTTTAAGTTTGGTTGGTTAATGTGAGTTACGGAGATTATTTTCGACCATAATAATTGTGAAAATTAAACAGCAAATTCTTGAACTTAGGCAAATATTTATTTTTTTAAATTGCGATTTAATGGTAAATAGTAAATGGTTAAATACTTCCCTCTATACCAGGTGTCATAAGAATCGACTAAGGCGATAGATAACGGTATATCCAAAACAGCTTAAATACTACAGAGTGGCGATGGGCAGCAGCATCCTCGTCGTAAAGTGAAAAATCTAAAAACACCCTCTATTTAGGGGAAGGCTTAGGTTCAAAAGTAGACTTCCTGTAGCTGCTATCATGTTCAAAATGATACAGCTTGTGTTTAAATTATAAGGATATAATAATAATAATAACTTTATTCAACAACAAAAGGTAACTTAAACTAAAATACATTTTGATACTTAGGTACCTAAACTAGGTCTAGCCTGTATATTATGTATATCATTCTTTTTTGTTCTACCAATTGCTAAAAATCGTTACTATCAAAATTTGCTTTAATTAAAATTATTATACATAACAAAATTAATATAATAATGTACCTCAAAGATATATTTTTTACAAAATTTGTTTTAAAGATGGATTCCATTTATTGTATAGTATATCGGTTCTGATCTTGCCAGTTAATTTTAATTTCCTTACAAAATTAACCAATTTTATTATGCTCAGTTTTTGATGTATGTTTATATTGACGAATTGATAATGGTTTATCTTTTATATGATATACAGCTGGAGACGGTAGATAGCGCTTTCTGTCAATTTCAGCCGACATCTGTCAGAAGTGTTATTATGACATAAATTTGCAAGGTCATCAAACATTGACATGACAGTGCACCTATAATTAATTTAATAATTACCAGTATTATACATAGCGCAGCTGTTCAGGGCACTCGTACCGACGCAATTACACGCATCTCATTAGGGCTGCGACACGTGTCCGCATCCAGGGCTGTCTCATTACGTCTACTAATGTCACATACATTGACGCCGATCATGAGTACCCACACCATATTAGTGCACCTATATATATCCACCATATATATATACTTGCCAATGTTGTTGTACATATCATTCTATATGAAAACTGTTTCAAACGAACACTTACGCTATTGAACTTTTAGGGTAAATACGAGATCATCCTTAGAATATCACTGTTGGATATATGTACGTAATTATTAATAATTATTGTAATTTATTATACCATTTAATAATTATTTTTTTAGGTGGAATAGGTATTAAAGAAGGGTCTTGTTAGAAATACCAACAATAAACGAGCGTGTATGAAAGGACTAATCCGTGTATGTCAAGCGAGAGAGGTATGCGTAGCAATTGGAGATCCATAGTGTCTGATTACTCCGATGGGACACAGACTTGATGTATGTTTGTTATTATTTTTTATATTTAGAGCCTTTAGGGCCTTTAGAGCTGCAACAGTGTGTGATTGTGTCGATTTTCTACCAAGAGTTGCGTTCGTCGGTACGGTCTTACCTTCATTTTTCTACAGATCTCTTAATATTTTTGTCAAGAATGACAAATACGCCAGTTACCGAATAGGCTAGCGTATTACCAATTGGTTAGTGGATATAATGTAGATAATATTGGTAAATTTTGTCGTGAAATTTTTATATATATACCATACCGCCAAACACAACGTACGTCTGATAGCAAACCTGGATAGAAAGCCGATCTGTTTAAAAATTATAGAATAGCATTGGATGCAGGGCGCATTTAATCCTATAAGATCTCTTATAGAAGTCTATTTTAATTTATGTATTAAATATAAACAACATATAGATACAACAGTAAAAAATATTTTCAGGCTTCATATAACATTGGTCTCTTATGCGTTAGCGTTTAAGAATGAGTGAGTAAGAGACAAAGAGTTGATGTCAATTTTACTGAATCTAAGATCCTGTATCACGCAAATATTCTTAAACATTATCAGCTGTAGAACATCCAGTGTTGGTCTCAGGGCTCCCCAAGAAAGAGCAAATGTTGCCCATATTTGCCGCGCTGGGCAATTACGGTGGCAATCGGAAAACATAGTTTCATACCGCCATCTGTAGATTCCACTTCCTCTGTTGCCTTTATGACACCTGGTGCAGAGGAACCTCTAGAGAAGGTACGTGCAGAGGTAGATAGTAGATACTACCCAGCCAGGACCTTACGGCTGACCCGCATTAATACAACTCATTATTTCGATCACCAAACATTAGCAATCTCTTCGGATTCCTTATCACATTAACATTTAATTTTAACGCCCTCTGATCCAGATTTTTCTCTCGATACAAATGAATCCCCGAAATCCCCATAAAGCAGATTAACAGACGGCCACTCGGACAAATTGTGTATTAATATTTTATGTGGCTGTTCACACCATAGGCTCGGAGGTAGCCCCACGCTATAAAACTGTCATCGTGGCAAGACAAACGGCCTGGACTTCTTATGGGTGATTTAGGTACCGGATTATGGGATAGTCTCGGATGTAACTAAACATTTGTAAGGGAATCTATAAAGTGTTTTATATAAGCCCTATGTAGTATTTTTATTTGCCTTTCCTCAAATAGGCACTTTAAGTGTTTTGTTACATTACAGTACCATTTAATTATTCTTACTAATATTATAAATGCGACTGTAACTCTGTCTGTCTGTCTGTTACGCTTTCCCGCTTAAACCTCTCAACCGATTTTGATGAAATTTGACGCAGACAATCTTCAGACCTTGAGAAAGGACATTTAATTCAAAATAAGGATTGTAAGGGTTCGAAAAGGGGGATGAAAAGTTGTATCGCTATTTTTGGATCTAGAAACTTGAAATTTATTTTACAGGCCATTGATTCGATATAAATAAATATGATATCAAGTTTATATTAGCTAAGGTAAAGAGGTATGGTACCCAAAAAAACTATTCCCCGCAGACGAAGTCGCGGGCACTGCTTGTTATATAAAAGACTGCATTAAAGTTAATTGGATTAGAGTTGTTAGATATCTAACAAGAAGAAAAATAGAAAAGTGGGGGAAAAGTGCTTGTAATATAGTATATTTGACTTTGACTATACAATTATTACGACAAAACAATTGACAAAGTGTTGTGGATATCAAGAGTGTGTTTGCGTGTTGAATACTTAAAATTATAATTAATACTTCAATACTCCTTTAGCGATATGTTAAGATAGTAAAATAACTTCATGTCTGGTTCATCATCGTGGCAGACGTAAAACGTCCATTGCTGGACATAGGTCTAAGAAAGGGGGATTATGCGCATGATTGCTATGCGCGGCAAGTGTGGTGTCAATCGGAGAGCGTAGCTTCGCGATGGGAATGCTGCTGCCTATTCCCGCCATCTGTCGGTTTCGGTACCTCAGACATCTTTTACTATACCTGGTACAGGGGGAGGTACTATTCTACATGAAGTCATATTAAAAGAAAAAGTTGTCTTTAAGTCTTATTTAAGATAACTGGTATTTGAATATTTTAAACAACTTATAATGACAAGTATTTTTATAAAAAAAAATATCAAGTCAAAAGGTACCTACTAACACATATAAAAAGACATCTATATAAAATCAATGCACGATAATTGCGACAGACACTTAAAGGTTCGCTCCGCAAGCAATGACAGCGCACAAATACAATACAACATAGTTGAAGTTGTTTATAATTGCTCATCAAAATATAATATAACATATAAATTAGTATATTTTAATAAAAGTTGGCGTAAGTTATATGTCATGGTGTAAGTCAACCAAATCACTGAAAACGTTCAGAACCTTCGAAAGTCTGGGAACGGGAGAGTTCGACCCCAATACTATCTTTATCAAAGAAGGACACAAAGGAGTGATGGGTACTACGTGTAATTATTACAGAAGCACGATATTGGCGAAAACTGAGTTACCTGGAGTTATCTATTTTACCTTTTTTTTTAGACCAGGTCGACGCCTGGAACACGATTATCGCGTTGTCAACCTTGTGACTTGAGGATATTATGTGACATTGCCCAGGAAATTCAGTGCCTATCTCACCCTTTAGACTGGAACACAGCAATACGAACACTGCTATTTGGCGGTAGAAATAGATGAGGCTAACATTGTCTCGTCAATTTATAAAGGGAGATTGTGTCGAAAATTTTTCTGCGCAAATCAAATAAATTTAAATCTTGTGTCATTACAATATATCTTCATCCTTTTTTTCCGGTGTTAGCTACGAAGCACTATCAATTACCACAATGCCATACAAACCTTAACAATTGTTTACCAGCACACACATAGTACTGGTTTGATCCACAATCTCTGGATATGCATAAAATAATCGTAAGTCCTCAGTGTCCGCGCGCACCCAACTGCCCGGAGCGATGTCTGTAATTAAACGGCTCGCCGTCTGATTGGGCCTGAACTTCATATCCGGACTGCACTTTGAGTAGGTATTGTGTCGATACAAGATGTTACCTAGTTAGAAATGACATATACAATGGACTTTCCCAAGCAAATTGAAACAAAACTGCTGTTCAAATTAAGAATAACGTAATGACAGTCATTGGAAGTCCACCGTTGGACATAGGCCTCTTTAAGAAAGCTGGGCAAGTATGTTGGCAATCAATGAGTGCAGCTTTCGCGACGGGGATGCTGCTGCCTATACCCCTGTACATTTGAGTTGCTCTACTTCGGATGGATATATCTTAGTCATCTTTTATGATACCTGGTACAAGGGGAAGGTACTATTCTACTCTGCCGGTACCTCACCGCAAGTATTTGGTAACTTGACGTATTTGGTTACAATTAAACTATTATTAACGGCTTTAAAACGCGGTTTAAGCCAACGTTTCACATTTTTTGTTTGCCGTATCGGCTTTCCATTCTCAGGTTTTAATAATAATACATTTAGACAATATCTTACATTGACTGACTCCGAGATAAGTAGCCAAATGTACTTGTGTTACAGATATCAGACAACAGAGGAATCACAAATATATTCTATTATCTATACTTAAATACACATTTCACAACCAGATACAGAATAATCACAAACAATTATCATATAAGTATTTGTCCTGGGTGGGGACCGAGCTATGACGCTTGGCGCACAAGTTAGGATGCCCACCTTCTGTGCATCGGGTTGACAAAACCCGTTAGTCTATGTAAAAATGAACTGGATTTTAACGCCGTTGAAAAGGAAGTTTTATTTGCAAACATTATAAAATATTTATATCAACCGATTTAACATGTGTGTTTATGAAACAGTTCTCAAGAGATTACAAAAAAATTAATTATATTTTTATTCCCTAAAATGTGTACTCTTAAACCAATAACTACCTATTGTTAGAATATTTAAGGAATAACAACTTTAAAGTGACCGAGGCTGTAATAATAGCTGCTAAGGATTTATCTAAGAAATTTGGTTATTTAAAAAAGTTAGTCAATTATTTAAAAAAACATATTTGATTTGTGTAAGATGGGTACTTGTTGTAAATAAAGAGCTAATCTGTATTTCTAAAGCAACTTGTATGATGTAAGAAAGACACACGATTTTGGTACTTGTAAAACTAAAAAGTATAATTTTTACATTTTTTTAATACCGCGATAATAATACAATATATATTTTTATTTTTAATTTAATTATCCAGTTCATATACTTCTGTGATCTTTAGAAAAAAATATTCGTAATGCAAACCATACACTAGGTTACCATTTATCAAATCTAAATAAAAAATAAGTAAACATGTTTTTGTTGGTGAAGGTATTCTGTGTCACTTTGATTTCCCTTGTTCTGTAACTATATCGGTTTTATGTATTTGAATGTAACAAAAATAAACTAACATAAACGTACATATACATATATAAACATATACACACACACACATATATATATATATTCTTAGTATACAATAAAGAGTATATCATTATTATTATTACTTATGCTAAAATTAAGACACCACTGTCAATGTCTATTGTACTAAGAACTCAAGGTAATACACGTAATGTAACCCCTCCGCCCTCAGTTTAAGCCGTTTGATTTAGATGGAATGACATATTGGTTCACTTCAAATCCGTACACTAAGCAATGCTACTTAGGCCTAGTTTGTATAGCAATACTATTAGGTGAGATCAAACTATTTCGATATCTTTTATAACACTAAATTCATTTTCGAAGTAATTTATCGGCAATTGCAACGAATGCGCAGTTTTAAATAGACCGACATCTGTCGGTTTCAATACCATCTATATAAAGTTACAATCTGTGATTACCACGACCTCTGCAGATTAATAACAGGACCACTTCTTAAACCTGATGGTGTTGGGGACGCAGACATAGATAGATGGTGGCAAGAAAAAATATTCAACTGCCCAAAGAAAAAAAATGACACGGCATTGCCAATAACTAGCTTAAAGCACTTGTATTACAGATATCTGACAATAGAGGAGTGTAATATTTAGATACATATAAATAACATCCAAACATAAAACAAATATATTCATCATGTAAATATTTTTCGCTAGGTGGGGATCAAACCTCCATCCTTTGGGCACAAGCTATTCGGTTTCAGATCCGTATTAATCCGTAATAATAATCCCTAAGATCGTCAGATAATTTATTACTTAAAATGCCTCTGCATTCCACAAGCTTCTATAGCAAATCTTTTACAGTTCAAGCCGTTCGTTTGTGGAATGCGCTCCCCCTTGAAGTGAGATCTGCTCGTTCTCTTTCTATTTTTAAGAGAATGGTGAAGGAGTATTATCTGTCACTTTGATTTTCCTTTTTGATTCTGTAACTTTATCTTTTATATATACTTGAATGTATATGCATTATATGTATATATGTATGTTTATTATTATGTATGTATGTACTAAATGCACCTCAAACTTCCACCAGCTTTAACATTATTTCTATCCAAAGGTTGCCTATAAGAAATTGCATTTAGCGATAAGGCCGCCTCTTGTACCTACTATTCCATGTTTTTGTGATGTTCTTGTGTTGTTTTCATTGGTGTACAATAAAGAGTATATTATTATTAATATTCTTAAAAATATTATCTTACATTAAACTAATACAGATGATAGGACCGATGGCACAGATGGCAGTGATTGTCTTGTGCGCCAAGGTTCGATGGGTTCGATGCCATTCAAATATTTATATGATGATATTTATGTATGTTACCGAACCAAAACATAGGTCTGGGTGTTAAATATATGCATTTAAGTAGCACATTTGTGATTCACAAGTTCTTTAATCAGATCAAAGTATGAGATGTTGTGGGAATTTATTTATTTTTATTTATATTGGGTAAACAAAGGTAGGCCATGTAAATTCTCAATATACAATCCCTATTTTGCCCTCCCATAAATTCTAACTCGGAACAGTATTTCAAGTTAATCGATTGGCACCTGCAAGCCCTACGTGTCGAAAGCCCGAGGCGGTGCGCGTAATTAAACGCTCTCACTAGCGTCATTGACCCGGTCGATTGTAATAGACTGACGGTATCAAGTCTTAGTCTCTCGTCTGTAACTTACGCAGCATTGACTTGCTACTGCCACTTCTCAACTCGTATAAGGGCAAAATTACATCTTTCTTGTGAAGGCCTATGTCCAGCAGTGGACTTCCAATGGCTGATATGATGATGATGATTTGTGTTTGTACTGAGTATTGAATATATGTATTTCAGTTATATTATTGTGATATCTCTGCTGTCTGATGTAACATAAGTGCTTTCAGCGACATCACACCAATTTATGAGTTGTTGTTTGAATTTTTTCGTACACTAGCTCTTGTAAAGAGTGCCGCGTCTCATAAAATAATTAGTAGTACCCTTTTTAATATTGAACTGCCCTTAATTTTTGACAAATCCAAGTGGCACTAAAACAAAAGCGTTATAAGCGATTTATCAAGTAGTCAAGTCAACGTATGAGTTATTATTTGAATCACAACTTTCATCATCATATCAGCCATAAGACGTCTACTCCTGGACATAGGCTTCCCCAAGTGATCGCTGTTAGCAATAATCCTATTCGCTAACAGCGATCTCTTCCAGGCAACCTCTGGATCCATAATCCAGAGGTTCCTGAGTCCATCCAGAGGTTGCCTGGAAGAGATCACTGTTAAATTTAGTTGTAGTATCTAAAAATCCAGAACCAAACATAAGGTAGATCAACTTTAAGCGGAAACGTATTTTTGAAATATAAAATTGTAATTAGAACCGATGGCCGATTGAGTCGTAAGGTTCTGGAATGGATATTACTTGGAGAAGCCAATGTCCAGGAGTAGACGTCTGGTGGCTGATATGATGATGATGATGAAAGTTGTGATTCAAATAATAACTCATACGTTGACTTGACTACTTGATAAATCGCTTATAACGCTTTTGTTTTAGTGCCACTTGGATTTGTCAAAAATTAAGGGCAGTTCAATATTAAAAAGAGTACTATTAATTACTTTATGAGACGCGGCACTCTTTACTAGGGCTAGTGTACGATTGTATTACGACTATAATTCATAAGTTTATTTTACTTTATGTACTTGTCTATGTACAAATAAAACATTATTATTATTAGTAAATTATTATAAACAAATTGATCACTCATCAATAGATCCCGTACTTTGTAAACAAAATGTACGGGATGTGTCCCGTAACTATAACCGCGGCACCAAATTACGTAATTCCCGTGCAACCGGCCCGGTTATGACGTCGAACGATGCAAATGCGTTTGGTACTAAATATCCGAATTGTAATAGGGGCTGCACATTGTAGGGTTGTAACTTTGCTAATGATATCGATACAACAAATAGTGATAAGTTATAAAATTAACACTTGTTTAGTTTTATAAACTAATGTATTTAAATTCGAATAAGTAACCAATAAAATCACAATTAATATACATACAATAATATATGACTGTGGTATCAGAACCGAAAAATGGCAATATATACATTTTTGGTTAGACAACAACATATGGATTACGTATAATTGAAGAGACATATAATATATGTTATGTATATGCTATATATAACATCTTAAGTCAGAAAAAAATGCATTCGTTGTTTGTTATGCAAACAATTTAAATCAGGCAATATGACCCGTTATGTCTTATGTTATGACAATTTATAGGTATATATATACCCTGCCGGTACCTCACGGCAATGCTATTATATAAAACTATAAATCAATAATTTCATCGTAAGCTTATTGAAGTTTTAAACTGCAAATATTTATACCAAGAAAAAAAATAGTTTTAATGAGTAAAATATGTTTTATTTCCTCTTTATTTTACTAAATCGAATTAAATAGTCATTATTAAGACAGAACAACGTATGTTGGGTCAGCGAATGTAACTCAATAGAGATTCGATAGCATTTAGCAACAGAACAACACTGTCAAACGATAATACGGTCGCCTATACACCTATCGCCAATCAGATGTCACCATCTCATATACGGAAACCGCAGTCTGTTGCTATCCGAGTATAATATTCCGGATCATTCCCTTTACATATGGTTTGCAATGGTTTAAACCAGTTTCAACTGATCCTTTAGTTCCCAACAGCTGCACTCTGAAAGTGTCGTAATTTAGTCCAACTTGAATTGGTCACGTCGATCTTGCCTACGGCGAAATGGACAATGGTGAACGGATTTCAGAAAGGCCAAAGGCCTTGTATACGCGTCTTTGTTTCGCTGAGGCCGCTAAAGCAGCTTAATAGACATCTACGGAATGGATTATGGGACATTCCGTTTGTCCGAATGCCTTTTGTTTGCATGCAAATAGGGATTGATATTAACGTGCAGTCGTTTATGGAACTCTTGTGATGTATGTGTGTGGTAAATGGCTTGTATTGTGCTTTGGGTACGAGTTTTAATTAATTGCGTTAATTGTATTCCGTAAATTGGTTTATAAGACAGCTTATAAAAATAAAGGACCTTCTATAACATTTATTTATGAAAAGATTAAGGCTGTATTTAAAACGGTAGCTGAACATCTCTATTTTAAAAGTATTTAGACAGTTTAATAGAAATATATATAGATTAACAGATAATGATGAGGAACAGAAATAACGTAGTATCACCCAGATACTACAACTTAAAACATTTTCATCATCTTCGTCATCATCAGCCATTGGACGTCCACTATTGGACATAGGCCTAAAAGAGATAGGGAAATATTGCCCATAATTGTGACGCTATGCAGACTTAACTTTGTGACGGGGATGCTGCTGCCTATCCACGCCGTGTATATTTGAGCTACTCTATTTTGGAAGGATATATCGCCATCTGTCGGCTCTGGTTCCTCAGTTACCTCTGGTATATTGGTATTATTCTTGTCTACCGGTACCTACAAAAATAAATTTGGCTGTAAATTGTATGTATTCATAATCACACCATCGTTTAATTTAAGGATTACTGTCCATCTACTTCAAAAAGTTTCATATTTTAATAAGCAAATATTATTCCAAATGCAAACTAAACCAAGATCTGTCTTCAATTAAAACTCCCAACGCATTGACTAAGTTACTCCAAAGCTTCATTTGGAAGTGTATCCTCATTTGCATCGCAACACAGTTAGAGAGCCATTATTGAAATTTTATGAGAGTTTGATTATATTCAGTAGACCGCTATTAGAACGCTGGACAAGGGATTACAAGAGATAGGTCAAGTATGGAGTCGGATTTGCATTATCTTATATGAGGTAATAAAACTATTATTATTAAAATATAATAACCAGTGATTCTTTTCGTCTCTATATCGTGAAAATAGTATAATGACTGTATTTCTCTTCTTGGTACAAAATTCTTTTATTAAATTGGTCTAAATAATGAGATAAAACAAATAGATTAACGATAAAATCTGTATGAAGCCGTATATGGTTTGATTTAAATATATTCTCTAGAAATCATTAATTGTCTATTTGAGTATACACTCCCAAAACTACACCGCCTTGCTTCAGATTAATATATTTTTACTTTGTTTTTCAGTCATTAATAATGTTAAGTACGTGTCTCTGTACTAGGTGTCGTAAGAGGTGACTGAGGTACCGGACCGACAGATGGTGGTATATCCATCCGAAATAGCGCAACTTCAAACTTATTAGTGTGGGGATGCAAGATCCTCGTCGCTCTGTTGTTGTCACCACGCCTGCCCTACGAGGCAATTACGGACAAAAATCTAGGAGAGGCCTATGTCCAACTGTGGGCTTTTTACGGCGGATATGATTAATCATAATTTTCCCTACACTGTCACACTCCTCACCATTTTACCCTCACCTTAAGCGCATAGACATCGATGAGTTATGTAATGGAAACCTGGTAATTGTACCCAAAGTGCTAACATGCATAATTTATACAACCCTAAGTTATGTAGCTCACTCGACCACGCTTTAATGCCTCAAAATGCTGCATGCTATTCGAAAATACGAATGTTGTGGCAGAAAATTAATTAAATATAGATTTATGATAAATTTTTACTCCGTTGCTACTATATCATTGTCATCATCATCATTATCATACCAGCCATTGGAAGTCCACTGCTGGACATAGGTCTCTCTAAGAAAGTAGGTTCTTTGCCTTTAATTGCCGCGCTGGGCAAGCGTGTTGGTAATCGCGACGGGCATTTGAGCTGCACTGTTTCGAATGAATATACCGCCATCTGTCGGTTGGCGACTAAGGTATCAACCTTAGTCGCCTCTTACGACATCTGGTGCAGTGGAAGATACTATTCTACTCTCCCGTCACCTAATACATAATACTTTAAAAATTAATAATTTTAAATGTTGTATTTTTAAACTTCATATATTGAAATCCAGAAAAAATAGCGCACTATGGAACTAATTAACAACAATGTAAATTTTCGTTTTTTAAAAACAAATAAAAGATCAAATTACAAACCAAACCGCTTTCCCGTATCGCTAATTACATCTCCAATAAAACAAAAAATATGCTTTACCAGAATTCAAATGAACGCAATCCGTATACAATTTCATTTTAATTGGAAGATTACTTTGACATCTGACACGTTTTTAGCAAGTCTAAACAGGGATGGGATAGACAGATGAAGACTGAAAATCCGATAGATAAGGCGATCGTAATTGCTCCCGTTTTTTAACAGTTCTATCTGATTCTTCTTTAACGTCACCATCCTGACCAAGCACTTCAATTTTATCTAGCCATTCTACACTTTCAACCCCCATGTTTAGAGCTCCATTTCGATCAGCGTTATCACCAGCATTTTTCCAGGACATTTGCGGGCATCTATCAGGATGGACAACCGTTTTGTGGAATCGTGAATTGGACGGTGGTCGTTTTAAATCTGAACGATTTACGAGAAAATAATAGCTCAGAAGCAATCCGGAGGCGAGTCGGATGGAACTTTTTATCGTTGCTCTTTGAAATATTTTATTAGACCGCTTGATGGGTATTTGGTCGGGGATCATAATCTATTCAAAAGTTTCCGGATCTGTAGTATTAGCAAGCAGGTAATGGTTCTTTGTTGGTATATTAGGTTTCTAGTGTGTTGCATCTTTTGTTATCCAATATTCATGTACGCCCGTCGATCTAAAAATTTTTTAAATGATAATCTAATACTGCACATTTTTTCAAATACGAATCATTATCAAGCAATGGCAAAATGTCCTCTCTTGGGCATATATAAAGGGGTAAATTCATCTATAATTGATGTATTTGGCTGGCACGGTGGTAATTGAAGAGCGTAGTTTTGCAACAGAAATACTGCTGACCATCCCCGCCCAGTTGCACATGAAATATGCTGCTTTGGATTGATGTATCGCCATTTGTTGGTTCTTGTACACCTCCTATATCTATAGCACTCCTCGGTCTTCTTAAAACACCTGGTAAATGGAGTTACTGTTTTATTCATGTATCACACGACATGGCTTCAATACAAATACAACTAAAAACCTTACGAATACAAAATATGAATATCTAATGACTATAAAAAGATAAGAGAGTTCATATATCACCCGTCACAATAAAAATACAATGTAAACTGTATGATTGATACACAACACATACAGATTGATGATTCAAGTTTGGTCAAAGTTCCACCATCAGGGCACCCGTTAGCGACGTGCTCTGTGATGGAGACAATTAATCTTCCGGATGTATGGAAATTCACTCTGATAAATTGTCGGTCAAGCATGCTCTGGGGCGGGTCATCCATTATTTCTGGGCCGTAGGTTATGTCCACTTTGCTGTTTTATGATGGGAAAGAGTTCAAAACTTCGGTATTATCGTAATTCGGATTCTTTGCACAGTTTTGGATAAAAAAAAAGTCAAAGGGTTCATGAATGTTTGTAACGTTCTTAATTTTTTATCTTTAGGTTGATTCTAATAAATTAAGGCCTTTTTAGCGATAAAGTAAAAAGCAATGGACAGAAGTTTGAGGGAAAAACCAGTAAATATATACTTTGATGAAACAGTCATAAGATTGAATATAAAGTGTGAACTTTAATTAAATAAAAAATAATTTAAAGAAAATCATCAATTAAATTTCGCAATCTAATAGAATTCAAATATGACACTAAACGACTAAGTACTCTCTGATGTAGTGACGTAGAAATCATTAGGCTTAAGAGTCCGTCCAAATCAATATCAATTACACAAAGACCACTAATTGAATCCAAAACCAGATTGGAATCAGATGACAATATCACAATATGTATAACCAATCAAGAATCCGGATTCCTAGACGTTCCAGATCAAAGGAATCTGTCCATTCATAGAGTCGGACTCCTAATTGGATTACCCAACTGCAATATTAGCCCAATATTCAAGTGACAGGAGCGGTCGTGTCAAAGTACAGTGACCCCACAATCGATGGCACCCTTGCCGTATTGTCTGTGGGGTGTGGGGATGTTCTTTTCAATTTGTTAGTATGTTTGACCCTTGTAGTTTTGCAAATCTGTTGTCGAATCTATTATTTAAGTTAAACCGTGAAAAAAATACCACAAATTCAGTCGACATTTTAAATTTTGAAATGGCATATGGCATTTCGATTATAACAAAAAAAAATTTGGCTTTTGTATATGCTGTGAGGTACCGGCAGAAAAGAATAGTATCTTTCACTACACTAAGTATCGTAAGATGCAACTAAGATACCGGAAACAACAGATAGCGGTATATCTATCCGAAACAGTGCAGCTCAAATGCACAGGGCGAGGATAGGCAACAGCATCCCTGTCGCGATAGCTGCGCTCTATGATTGCCAACACGCTTGCCCAGCGCGGCAGTTATGGGCAAATATCTCTTTTCTTGAAGAGGCTTATGTCCAGCAGTGGACTTCCAATGGCTGGTATGATGGGAAAATATTATATATTTTTACTTAAACCTTAAACTAACCAAATAAAATGTGAATACGAAGTAAAACTATGATCCAAATAAAATGATACTTACAATCAACATTCCCACGCCCTTAACATTAGCAAATAATTACTTTTAACACTAGTTTTAAGTATGACAAACGTTCAAAATCCTCTCATGTGTGAAGACGCGTGCGACAACTTAAAATACGAAATAAAAATTTAAATAAACGACATTGAATTTAAGACCCTAGCGTAGATGATATATAAGCTAAAATAGATAGTGACAATGAAGACTTAAATCAAATTGATATGTAAACTGCAGGGCGTGATTCAGTCAAGTCAACGTCGGTGTTTAGAGATGTTTAATGGTTTCCATAACACTCAATTGATCACGCATCGGATCACAACTAACTTATAACTCTATAAATTACTTTCAAAACATGGGAAATATATTCCCGAGGGCTTGAACATATTTATAATGTCATTTAATTTAATACTTAGCGTGGGATTTGTTTATCAATTTGAGTAATATTTGCTAACGTATGTTCTGTATAAATTGATTTAAGAAATAGGGTACATTTTGAATGGCTACATTATTATTTTTTTTTAACGTGATAGAGTCTACTCTTATGACAGAATAAATTAATAAGTTTAGCACAAGTTAGGATATAAGCTACCTTTGATTTTGGATTTTGTATCCGAAATAAATTCCCGCTAGGTGTGTAGCTCGTGAATGGAAACCAGAATATATTTTTGTTTTTACATATGAATTTGTCATTATTTATCATGTAAAATTTATGGAATGCGATCCTTTAACAAATCAAACTGGCTCAGTCTTTTTTTGATTATCCTCTTTAAGCATTCGTTGTCTCATTTGTTCACCTTATAAACTGCATTATAATTATAGTACATAGATATGGTATTTAAAATAATTTTAAGTTCATATATTAGTATAGAAATTTATTTCTAATGCTATTTTTTATATATGTACTGTTACATACCAATTGGTCATTATCTCTTCCATATTTTTATCCAAGGGTTGCCTAGAAGAAATCGCTCGGAGCGATAGGGCCGCCAATTATATAAAATGTTATGTCAGTCCGAAAATATATGTGTATAATAAAGAGTATCAATTTATAACATATTATAATTAAAAATACGAAAAATACGTTATTATCGTTTCTTTTTAATAGTGATAAAAGTTACTATTTTTTATTCTCTATTAGTTAAAATCAAATCACAAACTTATGAAATGAAAATTGAATAGTCAATTGAATGTAAATCAATAATGAGATTAAACCGAACGTTTCTCCCATAAACTATTAGCAAGGGTCACCACCATCTATCAATGTCCCTCCTAATTCCGAGGTAAAGTTGGACGTTGTTTTTCCTCCATCCAATTGTCCAGGACTGGACAAATAGTTCTCTGGAGGGGAACTGGTGATAAGGCAGATACTTACCGAAAGGGTAACGGCACTTATAATTGAATTAGAAATGGGGATGGATGGGTTTCTTATTTTTACTTAGAAAATCGACTAGGGAGATACTGTGGTATAATCTAATTAACCAAATTGCAGTCTATATTGATGATATTCAACTTCCTTAAATAGAAATCTGAAAGAAAACAGAAGCAATTTCAATTCCTTCCAATAAAATATTTTAATACATTGACTGTAGTTTTATATTATTACATATTAAAGTCTAGTTAATGTTTTCATATACAATCTTAATGTTATGCACTCACACATTCACACTATACGATGTTTATTTAATCATATGTCTGAAGAGATACATTGTTTTCACACCAATGATGATGGACTTAAGTGCTAAATTTGACGTAAACTGTTTCAGTTTCTTTTTTTTTGTCTTGAGATTAATGTACTACTTATATTTACTTATATTAGTTGAGAAGAAAAAGTGAAGCTTGAATTTAGCATGTAGAAAGGATGGTGAAAATAATAATTTCGAAAAAAACATTGACCTAAGATTTGGTAAATAAAAAAATAGGTGCATATTCAATCTGCACTGGTAGATAGGTTTTATATTTTTATTTTACGAATCCGTTTTCTTCCTATGCAGTAACGTCTATATTTCTATTGAAACAGATTTAGATATTCGCCATAAATGTTATCTTTCTTTATTATTGTTTTGCTGGAGAGACTAACAGTAAACAAGCTGCTCAAGTTTTACTACCGATTCCATCCGGTACATAAATCACACTAGCTATACAAACTTACGCGATGCAAAAGCAATCCTTGCCGTCAGCCAATTTCAACTTATCTCGCGAATGCAAATGGCGCATCGGACAGATATCCGAATGGTATCGCAATTAGTACGAACGCGTCTACCGACAAAGCCTGCCTGATCCGAGCGAGCTTTGCGACAAGCGAGCTGACACCCACAAACAAATGATGATAGTAACTAGATGGGGTTGACATTAAATAAAAATAAATATTGAATAACCAGATAATATTAAAACATATCGTTTAATAAAGACAATCGCCGGACACGGAAAAATGGTGTTTAGAAAATTTCAGGAATCACTTGGAGATAGATAAAATTTCTAAATGAAAAGATAAAAGATTTGTGTAAATATTGTATAGAAGTTCAAGCAACTACAAAAAAACCCTAAAACCAATGCAAAAAGTTAAAGTGAAATATATTTATGTCATTTAACGTTTGTGTAGTGCCGGAGTAGTGGCGTAGGAGAATAGACTTCCCTCTGTAGCAGAAGTCGTAAAAGGCGATAGAGTTACCAGAACCAATAGATGGCAGTAAATCTAACCAAAGCTGTTTAAATACAACAGGGATCCAGGTTGCAAAGCTACGTTCTCCAATTGCCACCACGCTAGGCCAGCGCGGCAATTATAGGTAAAAATCCTCTTTCTTATAGAGAGGCCTATAAGCAACAGTGAACTTTCTATGCCTGATATTATGAATAAATTTTTTAAATTTAAAATAGTGATTTGTTTGTAAAATTGTTTAATAAATGTAAAGCCTAAAAAATAATCTTAGTTTACCTAAATCCAAAAATGTCTTGCTTTCTATTTAAACCTCTTGTAAGGATAAATACGAATTAATTGCCAGAGATTTATTAAATATGTTACTTCGATTTATTAAATACATTGATCTGACTCCTTTGTAAGTCGCTTAAAGCACTTATGTCCTGGACGCCAGACAACACAGGAATCACAAATATACTCCTTAAATACATATATTTAACACCTAGACAGAAAACTAACACAAATATCATCATATAAATATTTGTGCTGGGTGGGAATCGAACCAACTGTCCTCGGCGCACAAGATAGGATTACTACTATCAGCGCGATAGGGCACGTCAATTATAAATCAAATAGTCATATATATCTGTATTGTAGTATAAGAAATTTCTATTATACCATAAAGTTACCGTTAAAATCATAGGTTAAACTAAATGTATAGTTTTTGCCACAATTTTTACTTAGATTTCTTAAACATCGGGCTGTTTTTCGAGCGACACTTCCATTACTTTAAGTCCGCGTCCTGTATTTGTAATTGCACTGAATTCGTATCGCTATTAAAATTAAATTTTATGGGATTCCGGGCTTTAAGTCCGCGTTTGAAAAGATTAAAATGTCACGCTGCATTTTGCCAGAAGTAGAGACGCTATTTTAATTATTTTTAATTGTGTTTGTCAAGTTAACTATATTATTCAATGTTTCGACTTATTATTTATTTTAAATTCCGCAAACAAAATGTTTCCTTATAAATCATATAATTGACATATAATTAAGACAACGATTTGTTAGCGCCGACGCCGGTAGGGGTTCCATTAACACTAACTATTTAGTATTGATGGAACCTTTATCCCCACCAGTTTGTCTTGTAAATTCCTTTCTGGTGGCTCGTGTAATGAACCTACATTAAACTTAGTTTTAAGACTCGTCTGACAGACTCGGCAGACAAGTATAAAGTAGGCCCAATTTAAATCTTTAGATGTCTCTTCCGATCCCATCGGGTCATCAGGGTCATTAGTTTTATGAATTTAATACAATTTAGTAATTCATATTTTTATTACGTATAGTGTTTATTTAATTTGACTTGATATATAATCAGACGAAATCAACAAAATGACAGTTTGAGAGATTTACGCTATCAACTTTATAGTGAAACCTAGATGAGAATAGAAAATGTATCTCTGTGTTATGAAAGGTTAATATAAACAGCTAAACTAAAGCATATTTTGGATTCATCGCTAATTCTAAATAATATTGTGAAGAATATATGTTATAGCAAATACAAATGCTTAACAGCAGTTCTTGAATGGCTACGTTCCGATTTGAAAGGGTTTTTTATTCTACCAACTCAACAAACCAGCATACAGTCCACATGATAGTAAACTTTGCTGCAGCCTATGGACGCTTGCAATATTACAAGCGCGTTACCAACCAATGGCAAGGTAACGTAACCAATGCAGACGTCCAATGTTTGAGGTCTACCTCATGTAGGTGCAAGAGTCAGTGAAATTAATAGGTAAAGTGACATGTCTTTAAATCACAAGATTGACAATTCATTAGTGATATCCTTGTAATATCACTAACATATATGCAGAGTAACTAACAGAGGCTACGGTAAATCATATTAACACGCGGCCCGTGCTTATTTGTCAATGATCATACAAAATTGCCCTTTGAGGCTTTTTTACTTATTGTGGTAATACACAACAAAGTACAACATATCTGAGTTCTTCGCAAAAAAGGAGGGGGGCTTCAACTAGGGGCTATTATGAAGTTGCCGTCTTGATGAAAACATATTATTGAACAAAATGGCGCATATTCGAACTAAAACCGATCACCGTAACACTTTTTTTATAAAGTATTGAATAAAGATCAAAAATGAGAAAAGAGAGATATTTTATTACCTTCATATAAGCTTAAAATCTATGTGATCTAGGCTAGTACTGTGCCCCAAAAGTTGTCTATGTCCAGCATGACAAACCAAACTAGCATGCACTTATTTTTAAAACTTAACAAATAACTTGCATACAATTAATGAAAAGACTTAACTAAGTAATTTATAAAAAAATATGTTACAAAGCGGCTTGAGATCGGCGTGAAAAATGAATATTTTTGTTAAGGCACACGGAAAATATAAATGAAAAGAAAAACAGCGAGTGAAATTGAAAATTGACTTTATGAGCGTGACAATTCTTCTCTTCTCTTTATATTTTCACTTTTTTTGATTAAAACAATATTTTTTTTCTTGTAAGCAGACGAAGTCAGATTAATATAAAATTAGACACTTTTGTAAACATATTATTATCCTGGTCCAAATCGTACAAAAATAACAATATTCTACAAATAACCAACAAAACATGACTTATTTAATTTATTACGAATCGAAAGTCAATTGATTGATTACGTTTCCGACTCCCACAATAAACCATCACAATGCTACACCATTATGGTCTATATTCCCATAGCAAAAGTCATCGTAAAGTTATCATTCAAAGTTTAATCGGAAGCGTTTGAAATCGACACGCGACAACAATCCATCTCTGTGGATATTTGTTAGTTTTCATCGCAATCTATCAGCGAAGCTTGTACAATTACGTATGACGAATGCGAGATCATAATTTAATTTAATTATATTTCTTTTTTTTTAATAATAATATTTATAATTTATTTTTTTCGAATATAAACTCATAGTATGCTTATTTCTACATTTCTAGTGTACGGTGTATTTATATTTTTAGTTACCTACGTACCTATGATTTGTTTTGCGTGAAAGTACTTTTTCTTTATTCCAATAACCGTTGCGTTTTACGATTTTATACCCTATCTATTTGTTATTTACGTTAACATAAGTTATATCTCAGTGAAATTTCCAATTTCATTACCACGAATTTGGAAAGAATAACGTTATCAAATAAGCAAGTATTAAAAAAATGTTTTTGATGAAAAAAAACTTTTATTTAATAATATTAAATATTTATTTATGTAATCTTTTTGTTTGAGTTTTAGGAACAATGGAACCGGGACAATCCCGGCTATCCGAGCACCAATAAATTATAACCCGGCAACGTGGCCCAAGCACCCAAAGCACCCAACGTGGAATAGCAGTCTCTAAACCACATGTGTCACAAATCTACCCCCTATCTTATAGGTGTTAAATTCGATTGCAAATCTACTATTGTTGGTTAGTATCCAACGGGTACTCAATATTGTTCTCTAGTCTATAAAGTGTACTTATTTGCCATGGGGTAGCGGCGGCGTAGAATAATACATGTATGTGTACCAGGTGTAAGACGAGTGATGTTCTCTGACAGATGGCGGTACATTCATCTGAAACAGTGTAGTTCAAAGACAGCAGTCTACCTAATTAGACAATGTCATCATCATCATAATAATCATCATTACATTGCAGGTCCACTGCTGGACATAGGCTTGCATTGTAATAATGGTGCGTTGCGCTCTGTTTTTGCTAACACCAGCGCAACAATTATGGACAAAATTCCACATTTTTTGGGAAGGCCTATGTCCAGCAGTAGACTTCCAATAGCTGCAATAATGAACCCAAATAGTAACATCTTAGCTAAGTATTAAAACATGCCGGCAACTACCTCGGTCTTGAATAGCTAATCATACTTTACAAACTACACGATGTACTCAAAGGCCATTCATCAAACCCTACATCACAAAGACCTCCGTCTCAACTGTCAAACATTTAAATCGTCCGATATGTATGTTAATGCCGGCTGGAAACCCCTCTTTATTGTTGTGCCAAGATGTTTGTACCTACCAATAAGTGTGCAAGACGTTCTGACATACAACGAGCAAGAATGGCCAACAGTTAGCTATTCCGATAGGTATCTTATTTCACTATCATTATACGTTTAACTTTTATACGTTAGTACCAGGAAACGTTTGTAAGGAGCAGGTTCACTAGAGGAAGACCGTATTAGTACCCCATTATCATCATCATCATACCAGCCATTGGGAAGTCCACTGCTGGAAATAGGCCTTTCCAAGATGCCATTTTTTTGCCCATAATTGCTCCGCTGGGCAAGCTGAGCAGATTTTGCGACGTGGATGCTGCTGCCCATCCCCGCCTTTTGTATTTAAGCTGCACTGTTTTGGATAAATATACCACCATCTGTCGGTTCTGGTACCTTAGTCACCACTTACGACACCTGGTCTAGTAGGAGGTACTATAGAATAGTCTAGTCTATTCTGCTGATACCGCACGGCAATCGCAGAGCGTAGCTTCGTGACGGGCATGTTATCACTCTTTCATACTGAGCTATGCTATTTAGAATCAATAAATCTCCATCGTGTATCACCACTGCTATGTCGGCTCCAGTACCTAAATCATTCGTTTTCATTTATTTTTTACATCTAAGTCGACAAAGATCATACGATCCACGTAATATTAACATTACGATCTATAAACTTAAGGACTAATGTCTTGTTACCACCATCTGACTTAAATTTATTATGACTGATTACCTGGTAACTCTCACCCTCTAAGCTGGAACACAGTGATTCCAACACTTCTGTTTGGTTTAGTTGGGTAGAAATGGGTGAGTGAGCAATCCATATGACCTTTGTATAAGATCTACAGTCATTTAATGATTACTAAAAAAAAGTGTTCAGGCAAGGACTGCAAATCATGACATTCTTTGTGTATAGCCTGTGTGTTTACTTACCCCTTTATACTCAAAATATTTATTATATAATTAATTAATTTTTGACTAAGTTACTGTTTATTAACTAGAGAAAAAAACACAGAATAGGTTTACTAATAGAAAATATTCTCAAATAGGCCAAACGTCTTAGGTCTAAGCTAAGTCTTTTGGAAACCTTTCTGCGCAATCAGACCAGTCTAGCATAGACTAGTCTAGCTAGAATATTCAATTCTATTACTATCTGTTTAACAAAGTCTACTTTTATATTTTACAAGTTTATTAAAATTTTTTTCTCCGATTTACCAAACCTCGAACCTACATTGTTCAACAGCTCCGTCCGCCCAACTCCTTCATCGAGGGTTCATACAACCGTATGTATAAAGCTAAGCGAACCATATCGGAGTGCTCCGCGACTTAACGGCGATGAGCTAAATTCAAAACAGCCCGGATGAGTGTCGGCCGATTTATCGAAGCGGGTCCGGGAGACATTCCTGATTTTATAGTTAGTACGTTAAATTGTTATTAATGCTATACTCTTATATATATATATATATATATATTTTTTTTTAATAAATTCCCACACATCTCATACATTGACCTGACTCCGAGGTAAGTCGCTTAAAGCACTTGTAATACGAATGCCAGACAACAGAGGAATCACAAATACACTACTTAAATACATATATTTTACACCCATACACAGAGCAAACACAAATATCATCATATAAATATTTGCTCTGGGTGGGAATCGAACCCACGACCCCTGGTGCACAAGACAGGATCAATACCATCTGCGCCATCGGGCCCGTCTTATATATTTCATGTTTCATAGGAATTATTTATATATAGTATATACCTTAACTTTCATTACAAGTTGACTTAAGTAAATGCGTATGGCTAATAATACAAGATATACTTATTGTCTATATAGATAATAAAAACATGTGCCGTGAGGTACTGGAAGAGTAGAATGGTACATCCTCGTACACTAGGTGTTGTAAAAGGTGGCTGAGGTACCAAACCCGGCAGATGGCGGTAGATCCATCCGAGACATAGTAGTTAAAATGCATAGGATGGGGATGGGCAGCAGCATCTCCGTTTCGAAAGCTACACTCTGCGATTGCCAACACGCTTACCCAGCGTGGCAATTGAGGGCAAAATTCATCCTTTCTTCTAGGGATACCAATGTCCAGTAAAGGACTTCTAATGGCTGTAACGATGATCTATCTGATTCAAAGATTTTAAGGTATATAACCATGTGACTGAATGTACAACTGAATATTCAATGGCATAGTACCATCATTTACTATATTCAATGGCATAGTAGTAATGTAGCTCTCCTAAACGTAAAAGACTATTTCTAAAAAATTCATGTTTTAAAACAGTAATTTATAGTAAGTGAAAATTCTGTATGATATAGTTATTAATTTGTTTTTTTATCTTCATTTCGTATTTGTCCATAATTTGTTATAAATTTTGCGTAGGTTTTCAGACAGGCCTATGCTTTCTTCATTCTCCTTTAATTCCTTCTTCATTACAATTATCCTCTTTTTTTAGTCATCCATATTTAGAGTAATAAATGTAAACTAGTCATCGTATAATAGAAGATTATTTTATCAAAGAATAAACAATAACATCTATCACATTTCAGTACGTTATTTAATGAATATAATTTATTTTTAGTGCATTTCAAGTAAAAAAATAGTTTTATTCACTTCTTAGTCATATAACATTTCTGAATTATGAATATTAGGAGGAAACATTTCAATTTATTTAAAAATGTGATTAAATTTTCTCTTCATGTGTTAATATATAGATTATGTGCTTATGTACACTGTACATATCTATAGATTTTTTAAAGAGTGATTCTGTTAAGTAATTCATTTAAATACTTTTTACAGAATTGTGGCTATATTATCGTTTATTACCCGGTTGTTGGATTATACCAACATATAGCGGGCATTATGTACAACGTATTGTGATAAGAGATAAATTACTCAACGTCTCACACATTGACCTGACTCCGTGGTAAGTCGTTTAAAGTACTTGTGTTACAAACTCCAGATAATAGAGGAATTTCAAATACTTACATACATATATTTAACACCCAGTTCTAGAACTAACACCAATATCATCTTATAAATATGTCCTGGGTGGGGATCGAACCCACAATCCTTGCAAAAGATAGGATCACTATCATCTGCGCCATCGGGTTCCTCAAAACGTATGATATGTATCAAAGAGTCAAAAAATTGCTGTTAAGGTCTGAAAATATCTGATGTAACCAAGTTTTGCCATATCCCAGAAAACTATTCCAAACTCCATTACCAGATTATCTTCCCGCCAACCAGAGCTAAAAGCACTTCAACTCCAAAGAGCCCAATCAATTCGCAGTCGCAAGCCATTGTGACAAATATCAAAACGTTACCAACAAACTGTTCCATTAGTCAAATTAATTATTTACCAGAACAGACATTTGTCCCTTTGACCATATCGCTAGGGTTGTCTTATTGTTTTGTCGATGGTTGCCAAGGTGGGTTGTGTAAAGTTTTGACAGCAGTTAATTCGGATGTCGTGTTTACGAGCAGCTTAAGGCATTAAGTACTGAGATGTTAATTTTGAGGAGTGCTCGGAAATAGGCTTCCGTCTTGGAGGATATATGTTTGTCGGTAAGTTTTGGAGTGTTTCATTAATATAGTGTTGTATACCAAGTTGTATACTAAGGTTCATTACAATAAGAAATTAGTCATATGAATTTTATGTTATTATTATTGTTCATCTATATAGACCTTCCTATTTAAATACTGTAATGTTTTTTTAAAGATTTTAATAGTGTGTAAGATTCATTGTTATCATATCAGCCATTGGAAGTCCATGTTGGATATTGGCCTCCCCGAAAATTGGTAAATTTGCCAATAGTAGCCGCGTTGGTCATTCACAGAGCACAGTTTTCACGATAGGGAAGCTGCTGCCCAACCCCGCTCTGTGCATCTTGCATCTAAGCTACATTGTTCTAGATAGATATACCGCTGCTTAAGACACCTGGTACAGAGAGAGGTATTATTCTACTCTACCGATACTTCACGACTAAGTGCGTTTTTGAGTATAAAACTGTCACATAAGCCATTTGACAGTTATAAACTTAAAACGTTACACTTTTATCCGGGCAAAATGTAATGATTGTGGAATTATATCAGTTTATGCTTCATAATTGCTTGAGTAAATACGATCATATTTCCCATTACCGTTCTCTTCTCGGCTGGCTTCCTATTCGTAAACGTCGCAAAATTCGAGTTCTAACCATATTATTTTCAATACTTTTTGATCCGTACGCACCAACTTACTTAAAGGAAAGATTCCAATTCCTATCTTCCTCTCACGAACGTAATCTTCCGTTCTTCTAATACTCTCTCGCTCTTAACTCCTTCTTATCACTCTAGTTTTTTGACAAACTCTTTTACAGTGACAGCTATACGACTCTGGAACGAGCTTCCGTTGAATATTAAGCAATCCCCAAACAAATTTATCTATACAATTACAAATACAATTTATTTATATATATATTATATATTCTTCTATTTTGTGTAATGTAATGGTTGACTGGGAGATAATGCCACCTGGCATTAAGTCCTCCATTTGTACATTTTGTGCAATAAAGTTAAATAAATAAATAAAAATAAATAATTGATACGATGATGCAACATTTTATCTTTCTATGCGTTAAATATAGAGAATTACGGGCAATTACTTCCTCTTCTTTTCTTTGGGGAGTCTTATGTGCAGTAGTAGACGTTCTTCAGTAAGTATGACTGAATGCCGGATCATGAAGATGTTTCAATATTTAAATTAGACTTCGACAATCTACCGGCGACTTCTCTACAAGCAATTTACCTCGCCTGTCTGCCGCGAACAATAGCGGAATACATCGCGACAAGCAAAATGCTCAGAGACTTGTCTTATGCAGCTTGATCCTAATTTATCGTCTGTATCGTGTGCTGCAGGTATTCGATTTTGATATTGCATTTCTGTATTATTGAGAATTGATTTATTTATGTATGTGTTTTGCACCGCCTTATATGTTTTCTGTTTGGTCCGATAGTTGACTGGTAAATTATGCCACTAGGCATACAGTTCTATGTGTACATTATATTTTTGATGTGCGAAAAGTTAAACAAAATAAATAAATTAATTAATTTTTTCGACTTGGCGAATTCGGTAATGTTCCTACCTTATGCGCCAAGATGTTATAATATGACAAATATTTGCGTTTGTTCAGTGTCTGAGTGTTAAATATATATTTTAAGTAATATATGTGTGTTTCTTTTTATCTGACGTCTTTAATACTTACCTCGGAGGGAGGTGAAAGTCATTATAGGAATCGTTGTGTGAATTTATTTTAGACTGATCATATCCGTGACTTCTTTGTAGACATCACTTTATACCTCGTCCTAAATTTTTGTTTTATCAGGATCAAAGGGTTCTTCTCTAGATCCAAGCTATTCACGGGTTAACAAACAGGGACAGTCGTGCTTTTGAAATTATAACATTTGTATGGATAATTGGGGAGTGAAATGAATAAAAATAAAACCAAAATAAAAAGACTTACAAACAAAATAATAATTATATAATAATAAAAGAAAAGTTTAGATTTTGGTCTCAATGGAAAGCTTTTTTTCACAATACTCGCATAATTTTCTGCTGCTCAAAAATCAAGATCTGCACCAGAGAAGTCTTGGAACTGTGGTATTCATTTTATAAACTTAAAATTCAAATTTTGTAATTCTTTCCACTAATTTTAATTATGTAATGATTATAAATATTTTGTGGAGGAGTTAGTTAAAGTTATAGAGGATATCAATATATATATATATATATAAAAGAAGAATCTAATTGGCTGACCGATTGACATATCGACGCAGGGCCTAAACTATAAGGGTTTGAAAAAAATCAAGCTTAGAAGAGCACTAAGAAAGGGTTTTTGAATTTCACCCCCTAAGTGGGTTAAGTGGGGTGGGTAAAATAAAGTTGGTAAAAAATTGTGCAGTTTTTGTTCTGTGTCCTGTTAAAAATATGTATTTAAAAATATGATTTGTGATTCCTCTGTTGTCTGATATCTATAATACAAGTTCTTGCAACTTGCCTCGAAGTCAGGTCAGTGTTGAGAAAGAGAATGAGATATTTTGTTAATATATTATTATTATAAACATATAGTTGACTCTTTTGGGAGCCTTCTCTTAAAGCGTCTAAATTCATTTATTTGCAAAATAATGACAAATATTAATGCACGAAGTATATTAAAAACATGGCTCTTCCGAGTCTTACAAATTAATTAATTACTTTTATTTATTTATATTATTTTATTACAACTATAATCTCCTGATTCTTTTTTCTTAGTTTGTTCACATTATTTTGGATAAAATTAAACGGAAATCAAAAATTTGGACACATTCTGTAGTTTATTTGTAATTCTAAATGTAGTTAGCTTAATAATTTTTATTGAGAATTAAATGTGACGCCAGTGAAACCATTAATACATACAAGGCTCCGATCAATGAATAAATAACGAGCCTTCATAATCCCAAATTGATATCCAGGCAGCGAACTTTAAAGGAATCTATGATTGAATCAACACACGATAAACCGGGGGCGGTTAAGGGTCCTCTTTTGTATTCCTGTCTTTACTATATAGTAGAACTGGAAGTGGTTGGAATTCAGAAGTGGACAAAGGTCTGTTTTTTGGACACCCTTTTTATATATCTGTCAATATGTAACTTGATATATATTTTTAAGCAGTCTATTAAACTTGAAATATAAGTGGTTATGTTTAATTTGCCACCTTTCAGTCAGCTAAACATGAGTCTTTCGATCATCATTCTATTTAAACGGCTCTAAAGGCATGTTCCATTTAATTAAATTTCGTTGAGTTTTAGTCAAATAGGTTTTTAATTCAAAATCAAAATACAGGTTAAATATTATAAACAAGCGGCCCGACTTTATATAGTTTTATTTATTTATTTATGACTAAAGAAGATTAAGTCTAAGACCCACCTGATGTCGACAGACTAGTCTAAGGTAAACCTACTAATAACTTATATTATTGATGATTTATATCCCGTAGGGTCGTGAGAGTTGCGAGTTTCGACTTTAGTATTCCCTACGTTCTAAATGTTTTAGCTTTTTTATAGGTCCTAATTTGCTTATAAGTAAGGTAAACTGTAAAATTAAATATGTTATGAATATATCACTCCGCTACATGAGCACAAATAATGGTTTTATACGCTAACTGATAGTGTCACTTCAGTCTCCATATTAAAAGTCCCTCGATGCCTTCGACATTATCATCATATCAGCTATTAGAAGTCTACTGCAGGAGATAAGCCTCCCCAAGAAAGGGGAAGGTATGCCCGGGGTTACCGCGCTGAGCAAACGTATTGGCAATCGCAGAGAGCAGCTTTCGCGACGGGGATACCTTGCATGCTACATTTGGGCAACACTATTACGGATGGATATGACGCCATCTATCGGTTCTGGTACCTTAGTCGCCTCTTACGACACCTGGTACATTGGGAAGTACTATTCTGCTGCCACGTTAAGCAAGCGTGTTGGCATTTGCAGAGTGCAGCTTTCGCAACAGGGATGTCGCTGCCCATCCCCATTTGATATACCGGCATCTGTTAGTTCTGGTACTTTAGTCGCTTCTTGCGACACTTGGTACAAGGGGAGGTACTATTCTATTTAGCTGGTACCTCACAACTAAATGCCTAATCAATTCCAAACACATAAAAATATCCTAGCAATATTCTCCTTAAAGTGTTGTTAGTCTTAATCTCGACATAAAATTCTCAGGGTGGTGGCTCTAGTGTCAAGACGGTACTTCTCTATCTCTCGATAAATATTTTTAAAAACATCAATATATATAAAATCAATGAACAAAATAGATTGTACACTAACAATAAAATTATTAAAGCCAAGCCACATCCAGTTTCCTACCTCTTTGAACCTATTGTGTTCATCGGTATTGAGTGTGAGTTTAAGGGCAAGTTATTGTGAAGAAGGCGTCGGGTTTCGTCCCCAGGGATGAGTGATACATCAGTGTCGGACCGCATCCGATGTAGGCTTTTGATACGCGAGACACGCCAGACAGTGCCGGTCAAGTGATTGATATTTGTATTTTAAAAATAATAGCTAGTACCTACTTGCACTTTTGTGTTCTTGTTTACTTTGTGCCGCGGGAAAACGCTAATTAAAAGAATTAAGTTACATGTGTTGTAAGAGATGACTAAGGTACCAAAACCGATAGATGGCGGTATGTCCATCCGAAACACTGTAGAAAAAATGCGCGGCAATTCCGGGCAAAATTCCCCGTTTCTTGGGGTGGCTTCTAATTGCTGGTATGATGATAATGACGAAACGCAAACTAATAATATATATTGCTGTGCACTGGTGACTTTAAGTTTTATTTTACATTTTTAGGGTTAAATTATAACACAGTATGCAGTAAATCGAACAACTCTACGGTAAACTTTACAGAAACGGCGGTAAAATTTACAGAGAGATGCAACATCAACAGGTTGATTTAGCCGACGTATCAGAACCTTATCGCGATTCAAGTAGCATAAGTCATTTGACTTCTATACATAGAACATATTAAATGTAAAATCCATACATATAAATGCGAAAGTAATCCTATCCTTCTGTTAAGCTTTTACCTAACAATTTTGATCTGTAGTTTAATATTTCAAACCCTAGAAGTAATACTACTTTTTTTCCAAAAAAGCAAAGCGGTTTTTACTATTAAACTATTGCCTTAATTAAAAAGTATCCCAACATAAAATCACAACCCAAACAGAAACACGAATATTTAATTTAACAACTCAAAATGCTCCCTTTGTTTCCTGAAGAGGAAATAATTAGAGTCCCAAGGAGACGCAAAAAAAACGAAACAATAATAATTCATCAGGTAAGAAGAGAGATAATCCCGAATTTTAACAATACCAAACGGGAACGAGGGGACGAAGCAAATTAGCAATTATTGTATAAAAAATTCAGTTGCCTCGATGTAATAGCGGTGTCGTATGCTTGTTTTTATTTGATATCTTATGATGCCTTGTCGTATTTTGTTTTTAAATTGTTGTTTTTGGAAACCTTATCTGCGGAAACAGACTTTGTTTTTGGGCAAAGTTAGTCACAGGATTGGCAGTTGTTTGAATTATCATTTCAATATTTTAATGTTACAATGTTATGTATTCCTTTATCTATCGCACAACATAGAATGCTATGTACATAAGTTCTAACACCGCGTATGTCAAAGTTGGCGACTTAATATTTAAGCCCAATGATAACACGATTCTATTTCTACATTATACACATTTCTAACGCTGCAGTAAACGTTTTATACCGTGTATTGTTTAAACGAAATCTATTTGCACAAACTAAATGCACAAACAATTAGTTTTAAAATGATTTTATGAAACGTGAGCAATGTTTTCCCAATTGTTACAAAGTGTCAACATTTTGAATTACGCGGTGTTAGAACTTAAACAACGATATGTACATCAGGTCACGTACATTCTGTTTTCTTGACCATTATTTGGGTATACCATACCATTAAATAGTACCACCCTAAGGTCGTGGGTTCGATCGCCACCAGGAAAATATTCATGAGTTGAAAAATTGTGTCAATTCTGGGTCTAAGTGTAGAGCTCGTTCCCACTTATGGGGTGTCGGATCCGTATATTAATCGGATGTCGGCGACTCTGTTCACACACACGATTAATAATCGGTTGTCAGCCACGGTCGAAGCTAGTGTCAATTTTAAACATTCTACGCGAAGTGATAGTGCACGATGGACGTTGACGAATTTCTTATTGTGATGTATTATTATTTAAGAAAAAACTTGGAAAAACAACCAAGGAAAGAAAATATTGGGTGCACCTAATCCTGAGAGAAAGATTTATTTTAAGGTTATTTCAGAATTTAATAGCAGAATCCAGGAGTGACGAAATTAAGTTTTTCAATTATTTCAAATGTTTCAACCATCTATTGGCTTATATATTAGTGTGGATAAACTACCAAAATACACACGTGATACAACAGACCGTATATTCTACTCTAGAGGTACCTCACGGTAAGATTAGAACATCATCATCATCATACCAGCCATTGAGAGTCCACTGCTGGACATAGGCCTCTCCAAGAATGGAGGATTATTGATCATAATTGCCAAGCTGGGCAAGCGTGTTGGCAATCGCAGAGCGCAGCTTGCGCAACCGGGATGCTGCTCTGCCCGCCCTGTGTATTTGAGCTGCCCTGTTCCGGATGGATATATCGCCATCTGTTAGTTCTGGTACCTTAGTCGCCTTTTACGAAACCTGGTGCAGTGGCAGGTACTATTCTACTCTGCCGGTACTCACATTAGAACATATATTTTAATATTTATAAGCAGAGGCATAAGTAATAATGTGTAAATTGTTAGCAATCATCAACATCATATCAACCGTTAGACATCTACTGCTATACATAGATTTCCAAAAGACTGGTTTTTATTTTTTTTATTAGACCAGGTCAACGAACAACCAGTCTTGCGTGTCAGTGGTAGAATATCAACTGATGGACATAGGGTCCCGTGTGACGTTTTTAACAGTATTGATTATATGTGGCCTGCATCTAAGGCTCGATTGTGAAAGCATATAGGATATGTAGACAAAATTACTTTAACTTTAAAGTATAAATATTTAAAATTGACTCCTTTAGTCTTTTCTTTTTATTATAACATATAGTAAATATCACTAGGATATCACTAGCGCGTTGCCAACCTTGTGATATGTGAAAATATCCAGAAATTTCACTGCCTCTTTCACCATTCAAACTGAAACACAGTAATGCGAACACTGCTGTTTGGCGGTAGAAATGAGTGAGAGGGAGGCACCAACGATGAACTTTGTATCAGGTCTACCTCATATATACGATCTGCATCCAATACGATCCTGTGGTTTATCTATAGATCATCTGTTCACCTTGTTGGTAGAC